>JAVIWB010001962.1:0-274389 GCA_031893035.1 Dermolepida albohirtum | reverse complement strand
CACCGACACTATATACACAATAACTACAATACATTCATTACTAAACACTATTCTATGTACTACAAATGAACGCTTGCTACTAAATCTGGGTCAAAAATGACCCACCAAACATTTTTCTACTCCATATTGGAAGACCGAAGAGTTTTAGTAGCTTCGATTGTATACGCAATAAAAAACAGGATAATAACTCAACACTCCACGCAGCATGTCTCCGAAAAGAACGTTGTTATCCAATATAACATATGAAAACAGCTGGTAATTCTCCCTTGCTTATTTATGAATGTTTTGGAAGAACAGATATGACCGCAGTTGGCGCTCACTTACGTGGGCAAGGTGAAAAGTTCTCGGCCTGACACAAAGATGGCTTTACAATTAACAGAAATTTATGTTTCCTACGTGGCTGCATGTGTATTTAGTTCATATGAAAACTTTCAACTTGTTCTCTCAAGTAGTTTGTTTGCAAGAATTTTTGTAGTAGACGTCGTGCGTGTTACTTATTTAAATGGATAAACTTGAATATCGTGCTGTTATAAAATTCTTTGTTTGGATGGTTTAACCCCTGTGGAAATTCATCTGAAGTTGACAGAAGTGTACGGGGACACTGCTCCTTCGATGTCAACCGTTAAAAAGTGGGCAGCTGAATTTAAACGTGGTCGTACGTCTCTCGATGATGACCCACGCGAAGGACAGCCAAAAACCGCAACCACGCCAGAAATCATCGAAAAAGTACATGATATTGTATTGGATGATAGGCGAGTGAAAGTGAGTGAGATAATTGAGGCTGTGGGGATTTCGGAAGAAAGGGTCCGAAACATTTTGCACAAAGAATTAGAGATGAGAAAGCTCTGCGTAAGATGGGTGCCGCATTTGCTGAATGTCAATCAAAAGCAAATGCACAAACGATTTTCGGAGTATTCTTTGGACCGATTTAGCAAGAATCAGACCGATTTTGTGCGGCGATTTGTCACCATGGATGAGACATGGGTCCATCACTACACGCCAGAAACGAAACAGCAGTCGAAGCAGTGGGTGGAAGCCGGTGGTTCAGCGCCAAAGAAAGCGAAATCAATCGCATCTGCCGGAAAAGTCATGGCCAGCGTATTTTGGAATGCAAAAAGAATCTTGTTGATTGATGACCTTGAAAAAGGCAGAACAATTACAGGCGCATATTACTCTAACCTTCTTGCCCAGCTGGATGCCAAAATCAGGACAACGCACCCGCACACAAGTGTGCGTTGGCGATGGGAAAATTGCGGGATTTGGGGTACGATTGGCTCGCCCATCCTCCCTATTCTCCTCATTTAGCACCCTCGGACTTCCATCTATTCCCAAATTTGAAAAAATTTATTTCTAGAAAGCGATTCACATCTAACGAAGAAGTTGAAAGGACCGTAGAAGAATATTTTGATAGCCTTCCTGACTTTCACTTCCGGGAAGGAATATTGATGTTAGAAAAACCGTTGGACCAAGTGCGTTGAACTCGAGGGAGATTATGTAGAAAAATAAAATCATTTTTTAAATTTAAATCACCGTCTTTTATTGTCAGGCCGTGAACTTTTCACCTTGCTCACGTACTGTGTAGTGAATAAAAATTTAAATTATAATTTACACTAAATATTGTCGTTTACTGGTACCATATTAATAAGGTTTTATTTTTCATATAAAAAGAGTGACAGTTCTTGCAACGATTTCAAATATTTTGATACAACCTTAAAATTCAGGGTTTACAATACAAAAAGTAACAAGAGCCGATACACCTGAAATAAGTGCCTCATGTTTAATCTGGGATTTTAACAGTCCATTAAATGTGGAAAAGCGTAAATTAACCAGAACTGTTTTCGTTACGTGTTGTGCATCAAAAGCTCGTAATTCCAAGTGACCGATACAAATAATTATTGATAAACTTCCAGAGAACGTAACAAAAAAATCCTATTTAAATTATCCAAAGTGATTAGTGTGCCTAATTTGAAGGACGTTCCCAATAAAATATTATTTTATCTGTGGCACGATTAGCCTAGATATTATTTAAGCTGATTAAAAAAAATGGCGAACTTCTCCCCGTCGAAATTCATTATGAGAAAGGGGACAATTCTAATACTGCTACTTGCCTTCATTGTTAATCGAGATTCGTTCACCGAAATTGAAAGAGTTATGATTTATCCCTTTTTGGAGGAAAGTCTGCGACCTCAGGATCTCGCATTTTGCCCATTCCCTCGACCTTTCCTTTTAATTTAGTTCCTTAAAAGGTATAATTAAGGGAATTTTAATTCAATATTTCCAATTTTCATTTCGTCACCTCTCTTTTAATTACAAGCGTCAAAAATAAATAAAAATTAATTACCGGAATTTTTAGTCAGTCCCCCCTTATTTCTTGAAACGGAAGAGAAAAAGGAGCCGTTTTTCTTTTTAATGGATATCTAAATGAATCTAAAGACATCACCTGCAATGTTTAATAATATTGTGGTTTTACATAAATATTTTAAATTTAAACAAGTATTTGTTAACCCCAAGCTGGTAACGATATTTCTAAATACACACCTGGTATCGAGGGTCCAAACTGACCCCATATGGAAAATTGCTATTAAATAATGCTTTGACACACAAATCGTGGGTGAAGTTTATATATTCTGAAGTAACAGGCCCTTTTGTTAAAAATTAATCAAATTTTTATGCATTTCATTACTAACTGTGTTTGACTTTGAGTAATTTTTATGCAGTTTGTATAAGAAATATGAGAAAAATACAAAAAACGAAAACAAACACTTTTTCCAGCCTTAAATGTACTCGAAACTTAAACAAAAGTAACTTTTTCAGAGATCAAAGAAATATAAAAGGGACAAACATACGAGGATAGTTTGACAAGTAGTGAGAATGACACATAGGTGGCGCTCTAATTGGTAAAACAAATACACTGTAATTTAAGTTGACTATTTATATGTTTACGTTCCGATATTTAGATAAATCGGTTGATTAGTTTATTTTCGACAGCTGATTGAAAAAGAAGCAACACGTCGTTTTGCTAAAATGGAAAAAGCAGAGCATCGTGCGGTGATTAAATACATCCTAATTAAGGGTATGAAAGCTAGCGAAATAAAATATGAGTTACGGGAAATATTAGGTGAATTTGCTCCATCATCCACCACAATAACTAGGTGGGTAAATGAATTTAGACGTGGTAGAACAAGTTGTGTTGATGAAGCGCGCTCTGGAGCACCCAAAATCGTGACTTCTAAGGAAATGATTATAAAAATCCACAATATTATTACGCAAGATCGACGACTCAAAGTAAGACAGATAGCAGACATGGTAAACATTTCAACAGAATGCGCACACCACATTCTAACGAATAAATTGGGCGTTTCCAAGCTTTCGGCAAGATGGGTGCCGCAATTGCTTACGACTGATCAAAGGTTCACTCGTTTGCGGATTTCTAATGAGTGTTTGGACCTCTATAAGAGGAATCCGGTCGATTTTTGTAGGCGATTTGTTACTTGCGAAAAATTAAATGTTGAGATTCGTGCTAAACGGCCAGGAATGGCAAAGGAAATATTCTGTTTCACCAAGACAACGCTCCCTCGCATACCAGCACAGTTGCGATGTCTAAAATCCACGAGTTGTATTTCAAATTAGTACCGCATGCGCCTTATTCGCCAGATCTAGCCCCTTCCGACTTACAAGTTTTTCCAAAATTGAAAACGGCACTAGGTGGAAAGAAATTTTCGTCTAACGAAAGTCATTTACGAAGATGATAAGCTCGTCGTCATCTTCGTAAATGAGTATTTTGCAAGCCTTCTGGAATCACATTTTAGAAATGGCATAAGATCATGGGAGCACCGTTGGAATAAATGTATTGATCTTTTATGAGAATGTATTGAAAAATAAAAATTATTTTGTATTTAAAAAATTCGTTTTTCTTTTCCATTCTCACTACTTGTCATACCACCTTCGTAAATGACTCTTACAAACATAATTGGAACGTTTTAAACATTGCTGAGATTGTTCTTGGTCCTTTTTCCTATCACATAAATAGCATCATCCTCTTTTTCATTCAGAGGCACCAGCGGCACCAACACTTAGATTTTCAGTTCGTGGCTGGTCGGTTGTGGAACTTTTAACATTTTTGTGTGCTCTAAAAAGTTTTCCATTCTCTTTTTCAAATCAATAGAAAATTTTTTCAATCTGCCTTGCGCGAACAAGTGGTTTAACTAAATCTATACCAATTTGCTTAATATATTGATTGCGCTTTTTCTAAATTGGAAGCTTTCCACAAAACGAAACCATTGGCCGTGGAAATATTCATAATGACAGAAATTGTGACGAATTGCCATCGCTGTGTTCTTCTTGAAACTGAATAATTCCCACATTTTTGATCTAAGGAATCCAGGCCTCCCTTAGTTGAATTATAAAACTGTATAATTTCAGGCTTTCCACTTTCCGGATCAACAGATCTGTCATGATGCATGGATGATATCATAACCACGCTGTGATTTTTGTTTAGCACGTACGATGCAAGTGTTTTACTATTAGTGTATCCAAAGAGAGTAGAACTTAGAGAACGATTTTTATGAGGCAGAAACTCTGGTGGAATTTCACGCTTATTTTTATGCATAGCTCCTACAGTGGTCAATTCATTTTGTTTTAATTTGTCAACTAATTCAATTGAAGAAAACCAATTATCTCCTGTTATATTACTGTTCGTATTTAAAATGGGTTCGACCAGTGACATGGCAGTTTGGGTCGGCACCTAGACGTCTGATTTACCTCTGACTTCGGATTTATCACTATAAATAAATGCGTTATAGAGATAATGTGTTTTTAAATCACAGAGACACATAATCTTGATGCCGTATTTTGCGGGCTTGGATTTCATGTACACTCTAAATGAACACCTTCCTCTAAATGGACATAGCATCTCATCGACCGTGAGGTATTCGGAGCAAGCGTAAACATTCTGACAATTTTGTAAGAATCTATTGAACACTTCAGATATCAGGGCAGTTCTATCATTTTCTTTTCTTTCAGCTCTTGTGACGATATCATCCAATCGCAAAGCAGATAAAAGGAATAGGAATCATTTTAGAGATAGTGTGACCCTAAAAATATCTCCTCCTGTACTATCTGTTACCTACAAACTTTCAACATCTTCGTGCCCCGATTTAAAAACTCCAGCTAACAATAAGGATAAAAAAGCTCTCATTTCTAACAAATTGACATGGTTTGTGTATGTTCCTTGACCAGTGTATTTTTCGGAAAACTCTGCTATTTTTTTATTCGTATGGAGGCATATAATATTAATTATCTCATCCGTTATCAATAACTGCCATGACTCAGGTGGTGCCATTATCGTTTTATCGCGTGTTTCTCCAATCAATCCGGGCAGATCTGTAATAATATTATGGCGACGGGTCCATCAATTGCTAGAAGGCATTCTAGACCATATATATATATATATATATATATATATATATATATATATATATACATATACGAGGATAGTTTGACAAGTAGTGAGAATGACACATAGGTGGCGCTCTAATTGGTAAGACAAATGCACTGTAATTTAGGTTGCCCATTTATATGTTTATATTCCAATATTTAGATAAATCGGTTGATTAGTTTATATTTGATGGTTGATTGAAAAAGAAGCAACACGTCGTTTTGTTAAAATGGAAAAAGCGGAGTATCGTGCGGTGTTAAATACTTCGTAATTAAGGGTATGAAGGTTACCGAAATAAAAAATGAGTTACGGGAAACATTAGGTGAATATGCTCCATCATCCGCCACAATAAGTAGATGGGTAAATGAATTTAAACGTGGCAGAACAAGCTGTGTTGATGAAGCGCGCTCTGGAGCACCCAAAATAGTAACTTCTAAGGAAATGATTATAAAATCCATAATATTATTACGCAAGATCGACGACTCAAAGTGAGAGAGATAGCAGACGTGGTAAACATTTCAACAGAACGCGTACACCACATTTTAACGAAAGAATTGGGCCTTTCCAAGCTTTCGGCAAGATGGGTGCCGCGATTGCTTACGACTGATCAAAAGTTCACTCGTTTGAGCATTTCCATTGAGTGTTTGGACCTTTATGAGCGGAATCCGGTTGATTTTTGTAGGCGATTTGTTACTTGCGATGAAACTTGGATACACTACAGTACACCCGAAAGTAAACAACAATGGAAACAAAGGTTACAACTTGGTTCTACACCTCCAAAGAAAGCGAAAACCACTTTATTGGCAAATAAGGCATCAATTTTTTGGGATTCAAAGGGCATTTTGCTCATTGATTACCTTCAGAAAGATACCACAATAAACGGACAATATTATGCAGAACTTCTACAAAAATTAAATGTTGAGATTCGTGCTAAACGGCCAGGAATGACAAAGAAAAAAATTCTGTTCCACCAAGACAACGCTCCCTCGCATACCAGCACAGTTGCGATGTCTAAAATCCACGAGTTGCATTTCCAATTAGTACCGCATGCGCCTTATTCGCCGGACCTAGCCACTTCCGACGTCCACCTTTTTCCAAAATTGAAAACGGCACTAGGTTAAAAGAAATTTTCCTCTAACGATGAGCGTATCTTTGTAAATAAGTATTTTGCAAGCCTTCCGGAATCGCATTTTAGAGATGGCATAAGGGCATTGGAGCACCTTTGGAATAAATGTATTGCTCTTTTAGGAGAATATATTGAAAAATAAAAATTATTTTGTATTTAAAAAAATCCTTTTGCTTTTCCATTCGCACTACTTGTCAAACTACCCTCGTATATGTATCGATTATTTCCTCTATAATACCTAGAACTATCACTGTTATCATCTTCTTCACTAGAGCTACTCGTACTGGAGTTATCATCCTCATGAGTAATTATACTGTCTTCCGAGCCACTAACATTCTCTGGTTTTTCTATATCACTAAAAATGTTTCATCGTCACACAATCCAATTCTACCAGATTCAGCATCGCTCTCGATATGGAACCTGTCTCTTGAATTTTTTTAAAGTTCGACCAATAATGCTTTCAGATGGACGATTATGTAAACCATAAAATTCACGTAATTTTCTAAAAACTCTTTTCACAGAACGCTGAGTTTCATAGAATAATTCAACAATTTGATCGCGTTGTTGTACCGTGTACGAAGCCATTTTTATAAATGTCATACATCACACTTTTTAAATGCCCACATACACAGACAAATTCAGTGCGCCATCTATATTTTATTTATTCTTAAAAAACGCGCAATTTGAAACATCCTTTACTTATAAGAACTTGAAAATATCGTTTATTTATTATTACTTTACTTGCATAACAAATGTATTGTTATAAAAGTAATCTAATTATGTTAATTCTCTATCTTCAAGGAATCTTTTGTAACAGCATTCCATGAATATCGAACGATTTGGAAATCTTAAGAAAACGAATGGATGAAAACACCAAGAAAAATTCCTTGCATATATTTTACTTATCTATAAATTTATCTATATCCAGCAATACTCTTATAAATTGGAAAAGTTCCTAAGATACACTTCTGGCACCATATTTAGCCGTCCGCCAAATTTCTCAATATACATCCGATAGGATTCGAAGCTCGTTAAGAGGCCCAATATTGCGTAATTTCCCTTATTTTATTCATCCGCTGTGAACTGTATTATTAAATTAGTATTCTCCTTCTGTGTCGATCTCTTAACTGAAATACGCTACTCCGACAATAAACCATAGTTAATGTAAATTTTATTGGTTTAAATTGTATTTAATTCCAATTTTTCTTCATTACGTATTTTCGAGAAACGAACGCTGAAAATTTTAAAATCCGACGAACTAGGGAATCAGTCTCAGTAATTTAAAGCAGAGATGTCGTTTTAAAGCGTTTTTCTTTGTTTCCGATAATGAAATTGAACTCCGTGCCAACCAAAGTACTGATTGACACAAAGCTTGTCAAAATTCCGATAGTTGTAGATACGGCCCTACGAATTCATTTCTTTTTCAGTTCCTGGTGTAATGCGAAAGAGAATTAATCGGCCATTGAAAAACGTAATTCGATTTTAATAACTTCGGTGCTCTGATACAATTGCCACAAATTTTCGTTTAACTTAGTATTGTCAGTCTGGGATAGTGCTTTTTCTACTGTCGATGGTAAAAAAAAGTCTAATTAAAATGCGAACACTGAAAACGTCAATAGGCAAATGGAACTTTAAACGAAAGACAAAGGAATGCTCTCAATGGATTTCTAGCTTACCAAAATAGCATAGAAGGTTCCTTTCAATTCACAATAGAAGTATAAAAAGAAAACGACATATCATTTTTGGATGTCCTAACATGTAAAAATATTGACGCAATAATGAAGATCAAAGTATATAAGAACGCCAACTATTCCTACGATGTTAAAATTGAGCAAAATGCTTACAGAACCGAGTAGAAAGCATGTATTCAGAAAATTGAATGAGGGAAGAGGAACTTGGCTTCTAGTTTCCCTGTTTCGATTTTCTGAACATATACTTTTACTCGGTCATCCTCTTCGCCTTGACCAAAGACCAAAATTGGGAAGAATCCTTGACCATCCTTATGTGTATGTTTCATACATAGCATGTCTAGCTGTTTTCTGACAAGAACCCCATCTTGCCAGTCCTGTGAATTCTTTAGAATTCAGTTTTGTAGTAAGAACTTTCCATTTTCTGTGGCAATGACGCATTAATAGAAGATATTTCTTTATATTTTTATTAAGCCATGGAGGATAAGTCTTATTCGAAGATTATTACTGCATAAGCATAGAAGAATACAAAAGATAATGGCGTTTTGTATAAAAAACACCCAGATATTGGTCGATGTTAGTAAAACGATCGAGGAAAAACCATTCAACTTGAAGTAGATTCTAGAACAATTTTATGAAAATTGTATCAAATATTATTATTGAAAGAAAAAAGGGGCAGCATAAACATAAATCTATGTGTAACACCGAACACTAACGCAGTGTGATGATGGTCTTCAGCAACAGAAGAGTTAGATTCATATCCATCATCGTCACAATTCATCTTTGAAAGTATCACGTCAAACAGTCGGTCATTTAGGTTAGTAACATTACTGAATTAAGAAAAATTTAGAGACATCATGAAAGAAAGCTAAAATTTAAAATTCGCGTCCTATTCCAAATCAGATTTAGTCAGACTGGAGATATTAAAATCCCCTTACAAAATATTTTCCCATGATAACGATTTCTAACATAACGAGGAAAAGATCAAGGTCTGTATGGTTTAAATTTGGTGGAATTTACACTAGAATGAGAGAGTACAGGAGCCGATCAGTGTTACAGTTGATTGCAATCAGGTCGAACAAACGAACCACCAATCCAATGGAAGAGAAGTCAACCACTTCGTATTTAATTTTATCACGAAAAACAATGAGAACCCTAGCACCAAAAGATCTTTCAGTAGTATGCTTATTTCTATAACAACGTATTGTATAGGATGGAGAAAAAATTCATTGTCGGTGATTGAATCGCATCACCAAATCTTTGCTAACAATACCACAAAGGGTACTAGGAAAGTTTTGCAATACAGCTTCGTTTATTTATTTTCTTCAAAATAATTTCCTCTGCACTCAATACACTTCTACATCCTCCGAAACCAACTTTTAAACCAGTTCTGTCAAGTTTCACTATGAAGTAAAGCACACTCTTTGTCCCAAGCCCGCAGAAGGTCCTCATCACTGGAAAACCGCCTCCCTTTTAGCTTCGTTTTCACATACGGGAACAGTGAAAAGTCGCAGGGAGGAAGATCTGGACTGCAGGGACGGTGCTCGAAACTTTCAATCCTGTCTTAGTCAAATATTCGGTGAAAGCTTTGGCACGCTGAGCTGGAGCATTATCGTGATGGAGGAACCAGGTGTCCATTCTTGATTTTGGCAGCAGGTTCTTCATAGATCTAATGACTGTAGGCAAGCACTGCTCAATATATCACTTAGCTGTGACTGTCTTTTGTGCATCCAAAACGACGCGTCCCACAATTTCACTCGATTTGAAAAATACAGCTATCATTCTCTTCTTTACAGATAGGGATTTTCTGACAACTACGGGTATGTCCTCAACATCAAAGACCCAAACTTTGTTTTGAGCTTTGATCGGCACATCGTAATAGTACAACCAAGTCTCATCACTTGTCACGATGTTGTTCACATACCGAGATTGTCCCTTGTTAAACTTTTTTAGCATCTCCCTGCACCAAGTCACACGTCGTGTCATCTCTTCTTCAGTCAGTCGATGCGGCACCCAAAGAGAACATAGTTTCTTCACGTGCAAACGATCATGCAGAATTGAACGAATCGCTGGTGCATTTTGGTCTGGAGTACCCCCTATCTGTTGGTAGACCGCTAGCCTGTCCTCGCCCAGCATTTTCCTCACAGTAGTAACGTTTTCCTCCATAACTGACGTTCGTTTGGAATTCTCTATACCACCTGGATATCGTTGTGCGATGTGGACAAACATCACCTAATGCAAGAGGCATTTCTTCGAAGCATTGGCCTATATTTAAGCCACACATGAAATTATAACGCAAAACTGACCACGATGCCATCGCAAGCACTTTACACTCTCACTGCTAATGAATAACTGAGCTCAGCAACATGGCGCGGCGGCTACCGTGCACGTATAAACATGTCTCAACATGCAGCAACAAGCAGCTTCCTACGATTCATTGTTGCTTCATATTGCAAAACTTTCCTAGAACCCTTTGTATATCGAATAGTGAAGAAAATCTTGACATATATAAAATATCTGTTTTACCACGCAAGTCTGTCGTTTTGATAATAAATCTAGAGATTCTCAACTGCTTTATTTCGCATTATAAATATCTTCTTTCTCTTAATATAAAAGATTTTTATCGTTTTAATATAATTTAAATTCAGTAGAATCTCTATTACTAGCAGTTCATGGTTTTTGTAAACAGATAATCCATGCATAGTTTGCATATTTCTATGACAACGTATTATGTTATGGAATGGAGAAAAAGTTGAATGTTGTAGATTGAATCGCATCACCAGGTCTTTGTTAACAATACTATATCCTATGATGAAGAAAATCTAGACTTATATAAAATATCTGTTTACCACGCAAGCCTCTGTCGTTTTGATAATAAAAGTACAGAGTTTAAGCTGTTTTATTTCGCATTATGTTTTCTTCCCCTTAACATAAAAATTTTTTTATCGTTTTAATATAAGTTAAGTCTAGGAATCTCTGTTACTAACAGTTCATGGTCTTTGTAAAAAGATAATCCATACTATTTTCTATATTTATCTTCAGAAAAATTTCCATCATTACTGAATATACCTCAATGTCAGCAGGGTGTTTTAATTTCATTACATCGTATTGGCTCGTGTGTACATAAGAAAGAATAATAGTTTATCGTACTGTGTTAATGACTTAACAAAGTTTCATATCGGATAGCTTCTAAGAACACAGACAGCGAGTACTTATACACACACATGATCAGCAATAATCGATCAGTGTATCGAGCAAGATAAACTGAATTGTTTACTTGGCAATAACGGTCTGGTCGAGAAAAAAGTCTGAGTGTTTCTCATAGACATTGATTGGTGAGTATAGTCAAGTTACTGTGAATTTTCTGTAAACAAACTTTCTCAGACAAAGTGATTATTAACAAAGTTAATGTATAGAAATCAATGCGGATTTTTTTGCGTTATTCTCTCGACGAATCAGTATATGATGTCTTATTTTTACATTCAAACGATAGTAAACAGCATTATACTATATATGGTGGTCATAAATTCACGGATAATGGTCAAGTAGGATGATTCTATGATAAATTCTGTGTCGAAGATCCTAACACAGAAATGTTGTAACAACAGTTGTTAAGGCACACGCGGCTATCAATGTTGATAATGTGCGACGAAATATATTTCGAACTTTTTGATATTTTCTGTTGAAGTCCATATTTCTTACTATCAAATAAAGTTATGCAATACGAGGGTGGTCCCATAAGTACCCGACCTGACCTAGAGATGGCGATAGTTGTTTGAAAAATGTCACTGTATTAGAAAGTACACAATCTATAAAGAATACGTTTCAAGTTTGAAGAGGCCACGTTATTTAGTATTTGTTTGGCACCCATCAATAATGAACGTTTTCAGTAAATTTGTAAAAATGGAGAAAATTGGTCATCGTTACGTGATACAATACTTTTCTTTGAAAGGCCTCTGCCCAACCGGTATAAAAGCTTAACTGGCTTCTGCTCTGGAAGAGTCTGCTCCTTTGTTTACAATAGTGAAGTATTGGGTAGTAGAGTTTAAACGAAGCTGTACGGGCATCAAGACGAACATCACAGTAGTCGACCAAATGAGGTGACGACTCCAGAAATGGTGAAGAAAATCCACAAAGCGGGACTGGATGATCATCGACTGAAAGTGCGCGAGTTAGTAGACATAGTAGGCATTTCAAAAGGTGCGGTACATCGAAAATTTAGACATGAGGAAGCTGTGTGCAAGATGGGTGCCGCGTTTGCTCACACTCGAGCAAAAATAGTGTCGTGAAGATGTTTCAGTTGAGTGTTTAGCTAAGTTTCACAGCAACGAAGCATAATTTTTGCGCTGTTTCATAACCATGGATGAAACATGGGTCCATCACTCCACACCCGAGACAAAAGAACAATCAAAACAACCGACTCAAAAGGGAGAACTGGCCCCAAAGAAGGCGAAGACCGTTTCATCTGCAGTCAAGGTTATGGCATCAGTTTTTTGGGATGCGCATGGAATAATTTTCATTAGCTATCTTAGAAAAGGAAAAACTAACAACGGCTAGTATTATGCGAACTTATTGCGACGTTTGAGCGAACAAATCACGCAAAAACGGCCGCATTTGGGTAAGAGTGTTGTTTCATCAAGACATTGCACCAGCTCACAAACCCGTTATTGCAACGGTCCAAATTAATGAATTAAAGTTTGAATTACTACCTCATGCATCCTCTGCGCCAGACTTAGCCCCCTCGGATTATTTTCTATTCCCAAACTTGAAAAATGGCTCAGTGGTCAAAGATTTTCCAATATATTTTTTCTCAAAATTTTTGTGTTTTCTTTGTTGGGTAGGGTACTTCTGGGATCACTTTCGTACAACGTTGATGTGATTAATTATTTTATGCCAATAGTTTATCTTATTAAACATTTCTTTAGCTGAATGTTACAAGAATTATTCATCTTCAGGTAAATTCTGGTGTTAGTAAGGAACGATTCTTTGTCGGTTTATCTACCTTTTCGATACTGCAAAATGATGAAAAAGCAATACCTCCTTTTCTCGTCCAAACATACTAATGTGCGAGCGAAAGGACGAAGCTGTCTTCTCACCAAATAGATGATTAAGTTACCATGTTGTCTAAACAGACGGACACTTTAAACTTGGCCATTACCATTAGGTGAATGTTATAACAATCGTTCGTTTTTTATTTCTCTAACTAGTTTTTTGTAATAAAGTATACATAGATAACTGAACCCAGAATAATGTCTGTAATTTAAAAATAATTATTCGCCAAACTTTAATGTTACTTAGTGTAACGTTCATTATTTTCACTTCCATTATTTATCTCATTTTTGTTTATATCCCAAGTAATTTGTAATGAACACTTTCAACTGATACCCCAATAGGTACATGGCATTTGGGTTTTGTAATGTAAACGCGTAAAAGGCAAGAGACGAATATGCAATACTGTATTCACACCTGCAGTACCCATCTGCCAATACATTTTGAAGACTGGATCGGATACTTAGTGGAACAGACGCATTTATTTTCAGTCAACGTGAGGCAGGTAGACCTCCGCCGTACGATCCAAGTTGAAGACATTTTGCATATTATACACACCAGTATTCCATTTGCAGCATTACATAAATAGCCCAGGAAAAGCATGTTCCAAGTAAGATACTAGTTAATTCAGTGTTTACAGTAAGCCCTTCAAGACCGCTTCATGTTACAAAAAGTACAACCATTACAAGAAAATGACAACTTGTGAAGAGTAATGTTTTGAAACACAATTTTAAATGAAGTGAAGAGTACATGTTCACAAGAGATGGTGCCTTCAATAGTCATGATTTCCATTAATGGGCGGATGAAAATCCCAGAGCTATTCTAGGACTTGGACAATAAAGCTTTCTATAAATGTTAAGCGGCCATTTTAAAACTTCAAATTATGGGACTAATATTTCTTTCGAATAGACTAGGTGTAAATACCTACGTAAATGTATTGGAGGTAGTACACGTATTGGGCAATGTTCCATTAAAAGTGAGAACCAACATATCATGCACGATGATGTACCAGCAAGAAATACAAGAGTATGGTTGAAGGAACGTTTTCCAGATAGGTGTATCGAGCGAAATTGACAATATCATGACCTGCAAGGTCACCAAATATGAATCCCTAACCCTATTTTTATGGGGTATAATGAAGAGAAAAGTTTATGCCACGCCTCCGTCCAATTAACAGGAAATAATAGATAAAATTAACACTACAATATATTAAATTACCGTAGATATGCATACTAAATGCATGCTAAATGCATACTAAATGCATACTAAATTCAATTCCATAAACGCTACAGCTTTGACTTAAAACTAATTGCTCCCAGTTTTAGGATTTGCATCAAATCCTAAATTTTGTGTAGTGCGAAATCCTTAAGGACATTTATTAACATTAAGGAATTGAAATCTGTGATCCTTAACCGTCTTCATTAAAAGAGTGCCGAACTAAGCTATCCCTACGATATAGTTAATTGTTTTCTTGTAGAACTCTCCAATGTGTTTCAACAATTAACTGCGATTTTCCGCATATGCATGGCAGTTGGAGTACTTTTAGTACTCCAACTTTGACTGAGAGTGACGTGCTACTCAAAGAGGAAAATATAGCAGCAAGTATAGATGACTAAGACTGTATGGTTACATAGAATGAATGATGGCAGATTCAGAAGTAAAAAAAGATTACCAAATGGAACCTTTTATGTTAAAATTTATCAGCTTAGGTTAAAAGCAATCGATGCATAAATTCCCATACCGTGTACTATTAACAATAAGACGAGTCCCATCTTAATCTCCAAAAAAGTAAGACTCTATCCTACCTTGAACTCGTCAACCGCACCAGATTGACGGAATCTTTTGAGGATAAAGAGATATATCTTGAATTACTTCAGGATTTTCATTAGTCCAAATCCTATAGTTAGGTTTGTTTACAGTTCCACTGAGATAGAAACGGACTTTTCCAAAAAAGATTATTTATTTCCCAAAATGTAGATCAGCCTCCAACTGTTTTAAAGCCCACTTCGCTAAAGTTGCAAATTGTTGCTAACGGACCTCACTTCTTGGACCAATTGAACTTTATGAGCCTCCAAATGAAAATTGGGATACATAATTCTCTAGGTAGTCTTCTTAGAGAGGAATCCGTGAGAACAACGTGGTATAAAGAACTGGGTTCATCTCTTATGCTCTGGTTTGCAACAGTGTTTTCCTCCTCTGACATAGCGGTTCGATGATGTTGACTAATAAGTCTGCAACTGACGCAGGTTGTACAAAGTTGATTGGACGATCGGTTGGTCGTTCATGTTAATATAATAAATTTCTCGCAAGGTATAAAATATCTGCCGAACTAAACATACATTTCAGTTGTAAATACGATTAATTTCTACACCTATTAAATTGTATTTTTTGTGTTACTTTACTATAAAGTAGTAGACATAGCTTTGATAGTTAAATGACAAGTAGTGTTGCCACTGCTATTTTTGAAGGATGCTACACACCTATTAAAAAATGTAGATCTTTATTTAATTTGACCATCTTTGTGCCGTATGCTGATAACTTTTGTTCACATATTTTTAAAAAAATTTCACTTTCATTTCTCTTTGTTATTTTCTAGTATATTTCTGTCTACTAAATTGCCATTTACTTGGTCATATATTTATATTAAACGTATATATTATATCCAATTTAAAGAAAAGAGTAAAGTAGAATATATGGCGGAATAGCGTCAAAATATTTTTATAAGAGAATCCTTCCCTCCAAGTCGAAACCGTAACAGAAGGAGTTACGGGTATATTTCTGTGCGAATTGAAAAATGCTAACACAATAACCCAGCGGGCACGCTAAAATTGACTTTTGAATATGTCGACGAGTTGTATCATTTTTCTTTTTTTTTCCTTTACCACTTTTCAGAACAGTTGCCCTTTTTTTCATGCTTTTGAATTCTATTTTTATTCGGCTTCTTATTTTCGAACACCGCAAGGGAATATGGAAACCGCGCTCATTAAAAGCCGGACAAAATAGGACTGTCGAACTTTTTTCTGAACAGGAGGCACTGCAATATGCATTTAAATATCACGTTAACTGAAAACCCCATTAAACTTTAATTTATGCTTGTATTCTCGATTATTGGGTGCTGTCATGAAACTTGTATACATGCACAGGAACAAAATGGACATGCAAATATACACTCGAGGCTTTACAGTCGCTGTATGTATTTAAAGTCTAGGTAAGTAATTTTTTTGTAAATTACAAGGTTGGTCGTTTTAAAGGCTCAAGCATAATTACATAAATAACTGTATGTTTATTGCAATACATTTACTACATTGCATACGTTTACTACATTTAGTATCCATTGACTTGCAGATAATTATATTCGTTTTATTAACTTTCCATTTTTTATTTTTTATAAGGAATATTCTATTTACATACGTTTAGTAATTATAATAATGACATATTTACCAATTATTCAACAGAAAAACCCCACGTGGGGTAATACATAAGAAAAAGGGAAGATTACATTGATAATAAGAGGGTGGTTCCCTTTGCTCTACCCCTGACCCACTCACAAAAAAATTTGCAAACATTTTATTTTTATTTTTTACTTTTATTATTCTACATTGTCTGCTTTAAGTCTAACGCGTTTTTACCATAGATGTTCTAGAATTTCTAATGCTTCCCGAAAAAAAGTTGGTGAACCTCTGCAAGCCACTGATTTACCGCACATAGCACATCATTATTTGATGGAAATCGTTTACCACGCAAGTGTTTTCTAAGTTTTGGAAACAGTTGGTAATCACTGGGAGCCAAATCTGGCGAATATGGCGGATGTTCAACTAATTTGAAGCCTGCCTGCTGCAGCTATTTGCAATTGCGGACCTGTGACTGGATGCGTTATTCTGATGCAAGAGAACACCTTTGCGCAATTTCTCCGGACGTTTTTTTTCATCGCGTCACGTAATTTGCGAATTAAGTTGGCATAATAACCATCTGTAATTGGGGTCCCCTTCTGCAATAAATTTACTAAAATTCCTCCCTCAGCATCCGAAAATACGGATTGCATGACCTTCCCTGCTGAAGGTTACATCTTGATTTTTCTCGGTGGTGGTGAACCTTGATGCGTCCACTCCTTACTCTCGACCTTATAATGATGAATCCAGGATTCATTCAATGTCACAAATATTGCATGAAAATTGTATTTGTCGTGTCTATACAACGTTAAAAACGATTGCAAATGTCTTTTCGAGTTTCCTTGTGTGCATCTGTTAACATTCGTGGTACCCGACTTGTAGACAATTTCTTCATGTTTATACCACATGGTGTGAGAAGCCAGTATCTTCAACTAGTTGTCTAATAGTCACAAGTTGATCTTGAAGACACGAGATTATGGAAACTTTTTAACATTTTCTTCAGTAGTGGCGGTTATGGACCCTCCACCTGCATATTCGTCTGTACACGATTGTCTACCACATTTAAACTCACATCACCTTTTAATTATGTCATAAGATACTGCAGATTCTCTTAATGTATCCACCAAATCTTGACAAATTTGAGTCGAGGGCATCTTTTTAAACGCAAGTACATATTTAACCACTGTTCGTTACTCGACACGAACCATTTTGATACTGATATGTGATTCTCTCGATATCGGGCGTCTACTGTAGGCACACTTTAACAGATTCAGGCTTGTAAGATTGTAGTGTTACTCTGTACATAGCGGCTTACAATACGACGTGACGATAAATGTTTTGGTTTATAAATGGGTCAGGGACGACCAAAGGGATCAGCCCTCGTACAAATAAAACTATAGAAAAGAAATACTATAATTCTAAACGATGCGGTAATGGAAGGTGTTCAAGTTCCTAGCATGCATTAAAAGAACTTTGAAAAGTTCTTGGCACTTCTTGTGAATCTGGGCTTCAATGTCCAAAAATTCATGCAACATTTCTACCAGCGATTAATTCTTTCATGTAAGTCACACTAATGTTCTGTCTCCGTTCTGCCAACGATTCAAACCGATGTTTACTTAAAGGTTTCCTATAGACAATGTCGTGTCATGGCCCTGATTGAAACTATTGGGTCTGGGAAAAAGTTCGTTGCGTTTTTCCCGATAGATGGCATTGGTTGCCGATAACTAAAGAACAACAAGTCACAGCGACACCACCGAGGGCTCGTTTTTTAGATGACCTTCCGAACGTTAGTTTGAGCGTAGAAACATTGTAATCGGTGCAGTGGTTGGAAAGTTATTCGCACTTGAAAATGGAGAAGAATAATGAGAAATTTCGCTATATTCTGCAATATTATTATGATAAGGGGAAGAACGCTGCGCAGGCTTGTGATAAAATTTGTGCTGTGTACGGTGAAGGTACTTTATCGAAATCTGTTGCGCGGAAATGGTTCGCTCGCTTTCGTTCTGGAAATTTCAATGTGAAAGATGAGTCACGCTCCGGTCGTCCAATCACTGAAAAATCTGATGAAATTCTTGAAAAAGTCCAACAAGATAAGCATATCAGCAGTGTCGATATTGGCATGGAGCTAGGCATTGACTACAAAACTGTTTTGAACCATTTACACAAAGCTGGTTACAAAAAAAAAGCTTGACGTATGGGTTCCTCATGAGTTGAGCGTGAAAAACATGATGGACCGAATTAACATCTGCGATGCGCTGCTGAAACGGAATGAAATCGAGCCGTTTCTGAAACGTTTAATAAACGGAGATGAAAAATGGATTACGTACGATAATCGGAAGCGTAAAAGATCGTGGATAAAGGATGGTGAGCCGTCACAAGCGTTCGCTAAGCCAACATTGATGCCAAAAAAAGTGATGCTGTGTGTATGGTGGGACTGGAGGGGAATCGTCCACTACGAGCTACTTCCAACTGGTCAGACGATTGATTCTCAACTCTACTGTGCACAACTAGAGAGATTACGCCAGGCGATTGAAAGAAAACGGCCCGAATTGATTAATAGGAAAGGTGTTGTCTTCCATCATGACAACGCCCGACCACACACTTCTTTGATGACCCGTCAAAAATTGAGAGAGTTTGGTTGGGAAGTTTTGATGCACCCACCTTACAGTCCGGATATAGCACCCTCTGACTATCATCTGTTTCGATCTCTGCAGAACTCTCTCAATGGAATTAAGTTGGTTTCAAAAGAAGCCTGTGAAAACTACTTGATTCAGTTTTTCGACCAGAAACCACAGAAGTTTTTCACCGATGGGATCATGGATCTACCAAAAAAATGGCGAAACATTGTCGATAATAATGGAGCATATTCGGTTTAAATGAATTCGTCCACGCGCCATGCGGGGACCAGTTGAATTTTACTGAAAAAACGCCACGAACTTTTTCCCAGACCCAATATATTTATTGATGCGTTTTTCTCCATTTATAATTCCCTTTTGGAACCGGAACAATTACTGGCCTCTTTCTAGGTCAAGTTCGTACATTCGCAATAGATTTACCTGTATATTTTGTAATAGTTATCGTGTTCCATATCTTACATTACTACCTTAGGAGTTGCCCAGGGCTCGACTTTTCATCCGATTCTTTTTATTAATTTTGTTTATGATCTTGACGATGTAGTTTAATCAAAAGAAAACCTTTGTTTCCTGAGAATCTGAATTTATGTAATCATACTTCAGTCATAAATGATTAGCACTATATACAGCAGACCAACACACCAAATATGCAATATCGTTGTACAAAGAAAGCAGCATGTCTTTTCCGTTCTATTTATTACAACTACTTGTTTTGGACTTTTAGCACAAGACTTACTTTCAATAATTATATTTTCGTTAAATCTAAGAAAGCTAGGTAAGTTTGATTCTTTATTCTACATCTTCACAATAAACCTCTGCAGATGCTTCGCAATGGTTCTCTTTCCACACCCTATATTGCTACATCTGAAGTTACATAGGGCTCGAATTTGGGTTAATATGTTTCAGGAGTACGAGTGCATTTGATCATCAGAAACAAGCCATTTATGGGCAACTTAAACCAGATCCAACGACATACAGTTGAAGACCTGCTCTGAATCCACACAGATTACTAAAGTAGTTATGAAAATTCTTTTTGATGAAGTAGGTAGCGTTTGGGGGATGTACAATAAGTAAAATAAGACTATAGTCCTTTGAAAAATGTCGAAAAGTCGAAGTCCCATCTCTGCATATACTTGATAAAAACTTTAGAAATTATTTTGTAATTTAATAAACTATCGTTGGATAAATACTTTAGCAACAGAAATTAAATGAGTGATTAATTTAAAATTTAAAACAGTAATGGATAATAAACCAACTTTTTCGTTATTTAAGTTACTGCCGAACAAACTTTTCATACTTTTTGCTCTTTGATTTCCCATTTTTTTCCCACACATCATGACAAAAACACATTTTAGCACGCCAGCTCGCCACTCCGAGCACACGGGACTCGGGTCCGTGTCATTTATCACACAGGCAGTAAAGTGCCCGTACAGAGTCGTCATGTCGACCTCGTCTAAGCTTTAAATAATAAATCACTTGGCCTGAATCAGACCACACAGGCACAAAACGCCACCGTATATATGTTCCTCATCTGGCGATACGGAAGGTAAGTTCTTTACGCCTCATACGCGCGATGCAACATATTGAACAATCGTTCGCTCGGGCGCCAAACATCAAAATAAATTAAACACCTACTACCGTGCGGTAGGCGGTAGCGAAGACGAAAGCCCCTGTTCGTATGAACTTATGTATGATATTACAAATAAAGCAACCTCGTCATTAGTGTTCACCAGTTTTGAACGCGTCTTACCTGGCGGGAGATTTATATCAATCGCGATGTCGCTGTTTATTAACGTACTGAAGGAAATTAATGTCACTGCGTAATGACTCGAATTAATTTGGAATTGTCTCCGGCAAAGCATTGAAAAATAAAATACAAATTGGTGCTATCAAAATTAATATTAATTCGTGTTTCGCTCAGTTTCATTAAGTCACATTAGCTGACATTACACTAACCATTGATTTTAAATACATTTTACTTCAATACAATTTTTAATCAAATGAGTTTATCAGAGACATCCTTTGTTCAGAAATATAAATGTTGCATTCAAGGTTGAAGCTCCTCTATAGTAATTTTATAACAACAATAATCCATTCCTTAGCACCTCCCAAGAACTCAAGCGTCAGGAATCATTGACAAACCACGAACTATTACTGGAATCGCGCTTGCTTCCGCGGTGCGGCTTAAAATCTTTGACTGTCGGCATTAACTGGAACGAAAATCACGAAAAATTAAGCAAACAAACAAGTAATATGTTAGTGCACTATACGTCGGTATACAATTTCGCTGGTGAATTTCTGGGGGTGTTTTACCGTGTATACGATCTTGAATCGCTAGAGAGACTGAGACTAAGTGGTAATAGCACTTCCCATTCTAGTGAGTCCCTTTAGAGATTCTATAATATATAATTTATTAGACAATTTTATATAAAAGATATTCTAACAATCATTAGACTGTAAATATCTACACAACTAGGTGAAACACCTCACACAATTTATTATTATGGCTGTTGTTTATTAAAAATTTGGTAATAAATTGCTGCCATCTATGAGCTTGCTTGACTTTTAATAATATCAGTTATTTCAGTCAAGCTGTTATATTTTACGTCGCTAGGTTGTCAAGAAGTTTGCAGACGATGATGTACGGGGTTCCATTGGACGAACCATGACATTAACGATTTTTTTTTCAACTATTTTTTTATTTTCTAACTATTTTCAATACGTTCACATTTCGCAACGTTTTCAAACTAGGCAATTTGTAGTTTACGTATTTCTTTCTGAATTAGCAAAACGATTCGCTATTTAATAAACGAATAGTTAGTTTGCACATCAACAGCGTTAAATGTAAATGGAATAGAAATTGCTCATCCGATCGTAAGTCCTATGTTGTTGTGTTGCCACTATCTACGCGTTTTTTTGCAGTTATATTTCATACAGCATATGAGCGCTCTATCGCAAAGTATGGATTTCACTTTTGCGCCATCGTAAATTATATCCGAAGATTCACAAGTAAACTTATTTATCGGATCAAATATTTGTCATTTTTTTAACTTACGTAACCGTAATATAATATTATAAACGTAGGAAGCTTATAATAGTATATAAAATAAACTCCGTAGTATAAGTGAACACTTCCGAACGAAGATGCGCACTGCATTACATACACAAATACCAACAGCAAAACCTATAGGTTCTCGGTTCACGCCTAATGATCCGCTGATTGAATTTCTGCCCTCTGCAAATGATTGGCGTCTTTCGTAAAGCCAGAATACTTAGAATTATATCTAGATGTTTATGATAATGAAAGTCTAAGGTTTATTGGGGTTGAAGTCTTCGAAAAATGTATAAATAATTATACCAAATAGAAAAATAAATACAAGCTTAAATAAATATTTAGTAATGATAAACTGATGAGATAGAAGCTGTTCTGCAATAAACTAAGTAAAATTACATAAAAATAAAAAAAAGATATCTATTCATATACACTTCGTTTAGTGAAATTTGAACAGCGACTAACCCGAGAAAATAAAGTGACGGCATGTAAGTCGAAATGGTAGTGTAGTTGACATTGTCGGTTGTTAAATATTTACTTAATTATCTTCTTATGATTTCGAGCCTTACCTCCTTAAGTTAATACAATCCCACCTCGAGAATCAAGTTAATTGTATCTTTCACAATGGATTCAGCTCCACAACATCTGCTTCATGATCTGGTATTCCTCAGAGGTCAAACTTAGGTTCACTATTCTTTTCACTTTTTTTAAATGACTTACTATTTAGCTTGCCTTCTTTTGTCTTGTGTTATGACGACGACGTAAAGATTTTTACTGTTGTTTATTCTATTGAAGATTTTACTAAATTACGAGTGAGTTTAATCTTTATTTCAACTTGCTGGAAGTCTAATCGTCTTGGTTTGAACATCGATAAATATTTTGTGGTGTCATTTATCCGTAAGTCAACTCCTTTTTCTTCCTCACATTCCATAGAAGGACACATTCTTATTAAAGTTGATTCTATCAAGGACCCCGGTATTTTGTTTGATTCATTAATGAACTTTTACCCATATATTGATAAAGTATGCCGTTCTAAGGCCAAGAGCGCTGCTTTTGGCGACTACAAAATATTTTACTAATAGTGATTTATTGAAAGCACTTTTCTTTGTGTTGGTTGTTAGTGAGTTGGTATCCCTTATACAGTTCGCAAGTAAATTCAGTTGAACATGGTCTATCGATTTTTGAAGTTCCTGTTCTAGAACTTTTGGTGTGTACCCTGAACGTGGAATCGATTACAATCTTTTGTTAAAGGAACACAGTATCAAATCACAAGAGACACGCAGATCTTTACATAGCTCTCGTTTTTTTTTATAGGTTGATGAATGATCGAATTGGCTGTTCAGACATTCTGTCTAAATTAAATTTCTCTGTTTCGCGTTTCTTCTCTAGAAGAGTAGCCACGTTCATGTACTGTAGGTCGAAGATAATTCCGATTTGGAAATCTCCTATAATTCATACGTCCAGGTATGCGAAAAAAATTCTAAAAAATTTTTTTGGTAGCGTCCATTTGGAGTTTTCAATTATTTTTATTTAATTTCGGTGATTTTTATTTCTTTTTGCAATAATTTCACTTCTGTAAATTATTCTTTTTATATGCGCTATGCACATACATACGTATTTTTGTTTCGTGATTGTGTAATAAAGTGAATTATCGTTATTATTATTATTATTATTACTTGTGATACTAATTTTGTTTTACTAAGACATATTTATTGTCAAAAGGCATTTGCATAGACGCAAGCACCAGTCAAATACATCAACAAAACCAATGGAATTCGAAATATTACTAATAAAAGAACGTGCATGCAAGTCGAAGTCCTACGATAGAGCTACTTGTATGATAATTATATACATTGCGAGTATGCTATTTTCCTTTTTAATAATTTCATCTGATATTACGTTTCACTATTATTAAACACTCCGTCTCCCACTTTATCCATTCGAAAACCTATAATTTTATCTCCAGCATTTTCCGTGGGTAAAACGATAAGAAAATTACAGTGATTATCTTTTTAAAATTTGTGCAAGTGCAAGGATGGCAAGGGTAAACGTGTAATGATACCTTTTTTTTATTTCCAGTGTTCCTCGATTAAATTGCCGATCCCCTAAACCGAATCCTCCAGGCAATGAACTGCACTAAAGTCTCAGGTGTTAAGTTTCATCATGTAATGGTCTACTGGCTTATTGTTTACGAAAGTAATATCAGAATGCGTCGTTCAGTTGCATTTGATTTACAGTCTTGTTCACTGTAATTTATAGTATAATTATCTGACCAAAAGTAGACTTTTTTAATATGAAATTATAGCTTTTAATATGTTCTATTTGGTGAAGTAACTGATCATGTTTGAGATAAAGATATTGTGTTTTAGATATCTATTTTTAAGAGTAGTGAATCTTTCTTATTAAATTGGTTATTGGAACTCTTTTTAGGAATATTATATATGTTGTATGTTATAATATATGTGTGAGAAGTATTTATAGTTAAAAAATTACTATCTTTTAAAAATTGAAAATTTGAAGCAATAAATGTCAAAAGTTTAAAATATGCATAGATACATATAGGAAAATATAACTTAGGGGATTCATAAGTATTTTTATATAGAACTTTATAAAATAAAAATAATTAAAATAATAGTACTTACGAGTTGGAGAATATATGTAACAAAAGTTACAAATGAATTCATAAATAACACCCACATATACATATTTTTGTAAGATACAATGGTAGCCGCTTATATTTCGGGAATTCGCATGACTGTCAGTGTTGCCTACGATCTGATGATTGCGTAAAGTTTGTCATTTTTGACAATATACTTATCTTGACAGTTTTATTATCCGGTCGCTATTTCTATTGTTTTCAGTAACTTTAAAATTTTATGTCAGCGAGGAAATGGAATTAAATCGCGAACATTTTCGTGCAATTATTTTTCATAACTTTCGGCGTGGATTATCTCAACAAGAATGCATCGACGAGATGAATTATTTATATGGTGATAAAGCACCATCGAAAACTACAATATATCGTTGGTATAGTGAACTCAAACTTGGACGGCGTTCTTTGAACGATGAATTTCGTGAAGGTAGTCCCAGTGACCGAACAAAACATTGAATTGATGAGCCATCCGCCGTACAGCCCTGATATAGCATCCTGTGATATTTTTTTGTTCATACACGTGAAGCACCCTGTTATTTCTTTTTGTTCCCATACGTGAAGAATAATCTCCGTGGTCAACGATTTTCTACGCCGGAAGAGGCAATTAAGGCATTCAAAACATATATTTTGGAGACACCGCCTTCACAGTGGCAGCAATGCTTTTTGGATTGGTTTAAATCAATGCAAAAGTGCATTGATTTTCAAGGAGAATAAAAATTTTTTTTCTTTGCGAATGGCTACCCTCGTACATGTAGTTTTTGTTTTCGTTCGCAAAAGAAATTTTTCGTATAATTTCATCTAAAAAATAATAAGAAGGTATTAGATAATAATTACACAATCTTAAAGACAACTTAATAAAATTATAACTGGAGTATATAGGAATTAGGTCACGGACGACTTGTAGGAGGCTTACATATTAAAGTTGGGGATGGTTTGAAAACAGTACAGTATTGTTAAGTTGTGAGTATATAAGGTAGCTATTACAGACACCGTAGATGAAAGTTTAGATATCCAAAAGGGAATAACAAAGGGTAGCAGGGCGATGAGTACTACCAACAGTATATTCAAATCAAAAGAGATCTCGAGGGCTGCAAAATTGAGAATATGTAAAACAATTGTTCGACCAACGGTAACATACTCGAGCGAACTGTGGACATTGACAAAACAGATGGAATTGAAACTGGACGTATAGGAAAGGAGAGTGCTTTGTAAGGTACTGGGAGAAGTGAAGACATAGAGGTGAGTGGAGGCCAAGAACGAACGAAGAAGTTCAGGAAATTTATTAATTACTCATCCAGTATGTCTTTCGTAAGAGCACAGAGTTCCATGGCTGGAGCACGTCAGCTGTATGCTAGAAGAAAGACACGCGAGGAGAATGTTGGAGGAGGGGACTGCTAGGAAGAAGAGGAAAGGACGCCCAAAGAAGAGATGGCTGGATGAATGATGTGGGGAGAGTGGGCGTGAAAGATTGGAGAAACAGGACGGGAGATAGTGACGAATAGAGAAACATTGTTGAAAGTGTTAAGAAAATGTAATAGATGTATAGGTTTGAAATGTAATATGAGATAAGCCATGGGCTTAAGGATCTGTAGCCCTGAAATATATATATATATATATATATATATATATATATATATTAAAAAAAGAGATGAGGCTGGTGAGAATACTTCTGTTCGCCTACTGGGTATGACAATGGATAGCAAGCTACATTGGTCACAGCATGTATTGGAAACGGCAAAAAAGCTAAACGCTGCTATCTACAGTGTGCGACGAATAAAATATGTTTCCACTGATCAGGCGTATTTTGCGTATTTTACGAATTTTTCGGAATTTCATATAAAACACAATATCTATCAGATTTAATTTGGCACATTATGGTTCTGCTATCGAGTTTCTGACGCCGGCGGCCCTTCGTGTTGTAATCGATTAATTAAAATTGATTTGTCACTTTTATCTTTCTTTTACGATACTACTAGTGCCATCTCACTAGTAATACCGTAAGTCTGCTTTCTTACTAGCGTACTCTAATGATAGTTCCTTCGTTGTTGCTATTTTCAAGCCGAATTACATATCTTACAGTTTATACAAATGAATAATCATCATGCTTCCCTCTCTCGTCCACTGTATTGAACGATAAAGCGAGAACGCGTCTGTCCAGCATGTCGATAACTAAGTTACCAGAGCGTATAGACAGACGAAATGCATCACGGCTATTTGCCAATTAAAAGAATGTTAAAAGGAATCATTCTATTATTAACAACACCCTATCTACTACATATGTTTTACGGATTGACCGATCGTCAGGCAGATTTTGTGTCATTAAAAAATAAAATCTGCCTGACGATCTGTCAATCCGTGAAACATATGTAGTAGATAGGGTGTTATTAATAATAGAATGATTCCTTTTAATATTAGTTTATACAAAGTCAATATTTTTTGCAATATCAGTGTGTAAGTATTTATGTACATGTATTGGCTATTTATGCTTCTATCTCTTGACATATTTGTTGTTGTCTATGGACTGTTATTTATTAAAGCCTTTATACTCTGGTCTGATTCTTTTTATTTACAACTTATTAGAAAAGCATATTACCCCATCAGACACAGAGAGACGATTTCCAAAAAAGACGAAATGGCTTCGGCGGCACCAGCTATCTCAAGTGATGTGACATACATGTATTTCTCCATAAGACTAATGGGCTTTTGCATGATCAGAGCGTCTAATGCAACTACTACGATCCTCTCTTACAATATCTGTACTAAATTTCCTTAAACTTCTTTTTCGTTTGCCCTATATTTTCTTACAACAATAACACTTTTACCTTAGAATTCTACCATAAAGTAAATAACGGACATTCTAAAAAATGATAGGAATGTTTTGAGCTGTATCCGGTTGCAATGGGAAAATTCATAACGAGTAATTAAGCAAACAGATGTTTACCTTATTAATGCATACATAATTGCCGTTGCTAATTTCTGCTGATTAAGTTTTCCGTAAATATCTGTTTCCCCTGTTGTTTTTAGTTGAAAATTAAACGACTTCGCCCTGGAACTATAACAATTAACCAAGAAACTTGTTCGTGTTAATTTTGTAAACTTAGTCGGAATATCGTGTACGTAACGTAATAAGTTTATAAAATAAAGTGCCATTGTAGAGTTTAGAGATACGTCTTCAGTTGGGCAAATGTCAGTTTTAATTGTCTTCGATAAATTAAAGCCGCATAAGTACTTCTCGTTTGTAAATTTAACAGGGGAGAGCCGAGTATCACGTACCCGAATCGTCAGATGCTTTCCCCGCATACCATTCGTCTCACTAGAGATACTATGATTTACTGGAGCACTTGAATACGTACTTAGAAAGTGCAATGATGTATGTGCATATTAAAATTTCTCGAAATATATATAACAATAACAAAAGAAAAATCATAAACTGTTATTTAAAGTAAATTGAGAAGATTTAATAATACTGGAATGAACAGTAAAAGAGAATAGTAAGAAGAGAAGATAGCAGAGCTTCAGAACAAACCCTTGCAGTTTGAAAAACAAAATCAGTCAGTGAGATTGATGAGATTTGGTTTTGTACAAATAAAGAGTATTACACCAAATTTCAGTTTTGATTTCCAGAAATTGCCGTTGAATATGATCTTTCGTAGAACTATATATCTTTTGGTAAATCTCTTTTGCAAATGAGGCAGTATTGTTGGAAAAAATCGTAGTGGGCGATCTTCAAAACGAACATAGAATGGAGTTTGAAACATAAGATATATAGTTCGCAATAAGTCAAAGAACGCAATCCGTTCTATAGCAAAGCCAACTAACTTTCTGTTGGAACTTGTCATACAGTTGTAAAAGAAGGATCTGCGTCTACAATTATATAAGGTTTGTTTGTTCCAAAACTTTCTCGGAGAGACGAAGGGGAAGAGAGGGAATTTGACGGGCGTTTCTTGTGGTGGTTGCTGTCAGGGAAACTTGGCGACTGGCGACAATAGGCCTTTATGAGCCTTTGCACGCAACGTGAACCCTTACCAAATGCCCGTACTGAAACTGAAACAGTTTCAGTGCAGTAGTTGTGCCCTGAAGATGTCCCATACAAATGGGATCGAAACGTCGGCAGACATACAAGTGACGCGGTTCCAGCCCGGAAACCCAGAAGCAGATAGCATGGACCACGAAGTCTATGTACCGCATTCTTTAATATTTAACTATAGCTCTTATGCAGAGCATCACCATGTAATTATGTTAAGATTATTTTGTAAGTGCGACATCATTTCAGAGCTTAATAAAGCGATAAACGTTTAAATCGTCCGCATAGGCCAGTACAGAATATATCAGAGATGTTAAGAAATCATTTATGAACAGAACAAACAACAATGGTCCTAAACGAGATTCCTGTGGAAGCCCATCAAGCTGTTTACTGATCGACATATCATCACATATCCATGAACAAATACCTGTTGGCAGAATGAGATACTGGATGCGGTATTAATGTGTAGACTAGAATAGATAACACTCTCAAAAACCTTAGCATAATTGTCACCTTTTTTATACAAAATAGATAGAGAGAACTATAAGTCTATCTATCGGGTAGAAGTGAAAGCACTTTAACCATAATATAGGAGAACTGTTGATCATACAAACGGCGACATATAAATAGGAATCACCATAAACTGATTAGAATAATATTAAGAGAACATGCTTCGTATTAACGGACTTGTTTCCTTTTGAAAGTAGATTAAATTACTATTTATTGCAATCTAGATTGATTACCTACAAGCAAGAATTTAGTTCAGTTGTAAATTCCTTTGTTTTTATAAAAGTCAATCATGTTTTATATAGAAAAAAGAAAGACAAAGGCTTCACCGAAGATAGAATTAAATTCAATGATGTATGTATATATGTGTACATCCAGTGCTCTTTATAGAAGTCAAAGTTGCATTCCTAACTGTGATAAGATCTCTTTTTTACATTCAATTGAACCAGAATCTGCTTCGAATTGATTAGAGTAACGCATCAATCGTGACGATAAAACCAGACGAGCGTAAGGAAGCTTCTATCTTCATCATTAATTAAGTTCTTAAACGTTGAAGTTTATTACTATGTAGTAGTACTTAGATAGAATTAACACAGTCGAACCATTCTTAAACCTACACCGGGACTATTATGATGGATAAAATTACTATTTCGAACAGGACGTTTAAAATAAAATTTTGATAATTGGTCGATAAGGCAAAGAAAAGCGAAAGGGAGAACGGCAAAGATAAGCTCCCGAAAAAAGATACAAATCTGCGGGCGTACATTCAACTGTGACATACGAAATCGACAATTCCGTATTCAGTACGTACCGCGGTTAAGGTAGATAGGTATCTATCTTGCATAAAGTTGATTACATTAGTCGTTCAACAAAACGGATGGCCACTTACTACAGACATATATAAGGATTACCATAAAAGCGTCCATTTGAAATAATACTTGAAACTATAAACGATTACGTTGTGGAAAATTACTGGGTCGTGAAGTAATTTCTTTCTTTACCCTTGGGGGTTTTGGATGAATTTTAAGTTATCATCGTAGCTCTTACGTAATTTCGGAAATAAATGATATAAAGACAATTACTTCCTTATAAAATGCGAACTCATACAAATAGATTACTTTGAATACTGATTTCTTCAAGAAAGTAATATAATAATTACTGCAATTACATTTTATGAGAGTGTTTATATACAGAGTGTTCCAAAAAGAATGTACGTATTTCGAATGCATATATTTATTAAACTTTAAAACATACCAATATCAAACTTTACAGACATATTTAAGAACCTCGCAAGTTCAGATTACAGATGTTCAATATGTCCTCCATCAGCGACACGAATAATATCACATCGATATTCAAATTCCTCCCATACTCGGGCAAGCATGTCCTTCGTCACCGATGTTATGGCAGTACGTATCCGGTTCTTCATCTCTTCTAGGTTCGATTGGAGTGGTGGTACATAAACGTTGTGTTTAGCGAAACCTCACAGGAAGAAGTCACAGAGTGTCAAATCCGGTGACCGTGGAGCCCAGCTGAGACATGCTAAGTCGCCAGCTCCTTGACGATCAATCTAGCGGTTCGGTAGAGTTTCATTCAGATATTCACGCACTTGGCGACTCCAGTGAGGGGGTGCCCCGTCTTGTTGAAAAATGAAGTTGTCTTCGTGCAGCCTCGGAAACATCCAGTTTTGTAAGACAGCGAGGTACTGCTGACCGTTAACCGTGTTTCCATCAAAGAAGAAAGGGCCGTAAATAGATGATGGGAATATCGTATAACATACATTGATTTTAGGCGAATTTCGTACATGTTCAATGGCTGCACGTGGGTTCTGTAGACCCCACATTGTGTTTGTTTGCCAGACTACTAACATGGAAAGACGCGTTATCACTGAACACGATAGCACAATAGCATCATGAATCTCGTTACAAAATGTCACACGTTTCCGTTTGTCATCATGACGCAGAGCTTGTAGCAACTGTAACTTGTACGGCTTCATTAACAACCGACGTCTCCAAACACGCCAAATTGTTGTTGTAGGCAGTTGTAACTCCCGACTGGTACTACGAGTTGATTTTGAAAGATTACGTTGGAAAGCAGTTTGAATTCGTGCAAAATTTTCTTCAGAAACACGAGCGCGGTCAGAACTCTTTCCTTTACATACACATCCTGTATCTACAAACTGTCGATACAATCTGCGAATGTTCCACCCATGAGGAGGATCAGTTTGGTAGCTCAACCTGAAACGTCTTTGCACTGTAATCACGGAATTGCACTTCGCAAACTCGAGAACACAAAATGATTTCTGCTGCGGAGTAGCCAGTTAAACATATGACGGTTATCAAGAAAACAGGAGACAACTGATACCAAGCGTCTATTAAATAAACTAGACTATGTATTCGTTTCTCCAATAGCCGAGCTGAGGCGCAGCGATCGATACTTTGGACAAAATAATACTTTGTAACACGTATATTCTTCTTGAAGCATGCTGTATTTCGGATACATTGGGTTGCTTGGAAAGTAAGTTGTCTTTTTTTTCATAGAATTTCTTATTGACTATTTTGGTCAATATATTTTGCCACCCATCTGGTAGCAGCATAATTCCACGCTCGCAAAACTTCTGATATAATTTCCAATTTTGGGATTTAATGTTCTTCATCTAAAGGATTTTGTAGTAGTAAGAAGTGTCATATCTAGTGAATTTAGAGGAGAATGGTTTTACATCTTGTCCAATTTGAAACAACATCTGATGAGTCTTTAAACTTGTATGATAAAGGTTTTATCATAGTGGAAAGGCACGCCATATCTGTTAGTCAATTCTGGCCACTTTTGTTTCATGGAATCACCCAATTTGTCCAATTTCCTGCGCTGCGCTTCCAAATTAGTTGTGGCATTATCTGATAGAAGTAAAGAAAAAGACAATATCTTTAAACTCCCATCAAATACCTATTCCAACTTGTAAGAACATCTGGTGAGCCTTTAAACTTGTATGAAAATGGTGTTACCATGGAAAGACGCGCCATTTTTGATAGTCAGTTTTGACCGTTTTCGTTTCATGGAATCACCCAATTTGCTGCGCTACACTTCCGAATTCATTGTGGCATTATTTGATAGAAGTTGTGGAAGAAAGAATTCGCTTACACTCGCACCAAACACCTATTCAAATTTGTTACAGCATCTGGTAAGTCCTTAAACTTGTATGAAAATGATGCTGCCATAGTGGAAAGATACGTCATTTCTGATAGTCAGCTTTGGCCGCTTTTGTTTCATGGAATCACTCAATTTACCCAATTTGCTATACTATACTTCCAAATTAATTGTGGCAGAAGTTAATCAATCACAAGCTCCATCAAAAATTACCATTATTATTATTAAATATTATCTATATTTTTTACTTGAGTTTTTTGAAAACCAGCAATACAACGTTGTTAAACAATGTTACAAAAATTACCATTCTTTTGCAGAAGCTGAATAGCTAAAATAAGTAAAACAAAAAGGAATTTAACCAAATAATTTCTGTCTTGCATCAGTATGTCCTAATATCGTATTTACTTTCTTAAAATTAAATTACGGAGCTTCTTGTTAAAACGCATCGTTATACGTAATGAATTCTCTGCAAAATGTACATATCTGAATTTACGACCTCCCCGGAATTATAATTTATCATATTTCAAAATTACAGATGGAAAGAATTCATCATCCTTCTTTAGATAGTCATAGAGTTCCATTATTATAACTACCGCTTTTATTTGTTTTGTCTATTACAGTTCGAGTACTCAATTAAAATGAAACGTAGCTCTACCAGCAATAAGAACGGAAACTGGGATATTAGCTATTTCGATGATGAATATAGTGTTCGCGAATGTCGCCCGGTTAAGTGCTGCTATTTTTCATTTCCACATACATCATTAAAAATTTAAGATTTTTGCGATGTGGGTTTTCTTTTTCGGTTGGAATCGTGTACGTTATTTTTGTACACTTCAGACGGTCGTGGTGGTTTATTGTCATATCGGTATATATTTCAGGATGCGGCAAAACAAAGATATAAATTCAGGAAGAAATATTATACGTGTGTATATATATTTATGTCAGTTGAAATATAACTTGAAATTATTGCCAGACAAATGACTGTTTAATAATTCTCTTTTCTCTTCCATATATGAATACTGGTAATCCGGTTCATGGAGATTTATAATAAGTAAGTCATAAAAATATAATAAGACGCGATTGTTTATTTTCATTTATTAGTCAATACTCTAGTACATTATCCGCATTATTCAGGTAGACTATGCACACAAGCAGTTTTCCAATATGGACATAATAATTTTGTTTTTTAATACGACCACTTTCTTGAGCGTTTTTCATGATCTGTCAAAATGAAAATGTCTGTCAAATTTAATGTTTTTATCAAGAGAAGTTCGCGAATGAGCAACGTTTGATAATTATTAAAAATTTCTACCGCAATCCTGAGTCGGTGGTCGCAACTTTATGAGCGCTACTACAATTTTCATTCGTAATAATGGTCTCACCAGACAGACTGTGCGAGCTATGGTGGATAAGTTTGAGTCAAAATACTCATTATTGGATGTTCTTGTGCCAGTGAGACAACGCACCGGTTCAAGTACCAAAAATGCCGCAGTCGTATATGTTTCAGTTCAAAATGAGCAAAATCAGTCGATTCGACGCCGGTCACGAGAACTGGAAATACGAGGGAGCGTTTTTATATTCGCGGAATGAGCGGGTTGTAGAGGGATGAGTAGGCGCATTGGGGGGCGTGGCCTGTGCAGCGACTCATGATTAGTATAAATACGAAGTTTCATTGTTATTAGACAGTTAGTCTTTGAGCTATCGTCAACCAAGTAACATAATCAGGAGTGAAAAGTGAAATATGGAAAAAATCGAATATCGTGCCGTTATAAAGTTCCTTACCAGGCAAGGAAAATCAGTCGCGATCATAATGAATGAGATGTCATTGGTTTAGGGCGACTCTTGTCCAGGAAAAACCATGGTGTACAAGTGGCATAGTTTATCTAAACAAGGAAGGGAATCCCTTGAAGACGACCCGAGGCCGGGCAGGAGCATTGAGGTGACCACGCCAGCACTTATCCAAAAAGTTGAACAAATTGTACTCGAAGATGCTCGACTAAAGTAGAAACAACTCGCAGAAATGGTTGGAGTATCCGATACAACAATTTTTAAAATTCTACACGATCATCTCGGCATGTCTAAGGTCAGCGCAAGATGGGTGCCGAGAATGCTCACGCCGCCGCAAAAACAACAGCGCGTAGAGTGTTCGCGTGTATTTTTGGACCTCTGTAATGAAGACAAGGATGGTGTATTGAGTGGAATTGTTACTGGAGACGAAACTTGGGTTCATCATTATGAACCTGAGTCTAAACAAGACTCCATGCAGTGGCATAGAAAGGGCACAGCACCTCCCAAGAAATTTAAAGTGTCACAATCAGCTGGGAAACTCATGGCAACGGTATTTTGGGACTCCGAAGGAATATTGTTGATTAATTATAAAGATAAAGGTGTTTCTATAATCGGAGAATATTACGCTTCAATATTAGAGCGACTAAAAGAAGCCATTAAAGAGAAAAGACGGGGAAAATTGACAAAAGGTGTTCTGCTTTTGCACGACAACGCGCCCGTCCACAAGAGCCGCGTTGCGTTAGCTGCCCTGTATAAGGTGGGCTTCGAAATTGTGAATCACCCACCCTACAGCCCATACCTGGCCCCGAGTGATTATTACCTGTTTCCGAAAATGAAAAAAGAGCTGCGGGGTAAAAAAATTACTGCCGATGATGAAGTCAAGGAGGCAGTTTCGGCGTATTTTGCAGATAAAGAGAAATCATTTTTTTATGAGGGTATAAATAAATTAATTGAAAGATGTGAAAAATAAAATAATATATAATAAAATATATTGAAAAAGAAAAATAATTTGGTTTTTTTATTTCCACCCCTTGTCCCCCATTCCGCGAATATAGAAACGCTCCCTCGTATCTCATTGTGGCGAATTTTACGTAGAGATCTTGGCTTATACCCTTATAAGATCAAATTAACTCAAAAACTGACGCCTCTTGATCATTTGAAGCACCGAAACTTCTCCAATCGGGCTTTGCTAAAGAATAAAGCCTAATTTCATCGAAAAATCATCTTTAGCGATTAAGCTCATTTTTAGTTTAATAGATTGGTCAAAAAACAAAATATGCGTTATTGGACAGCAGCAAGCCCACGTGTGTTTTGAGAGACTCCATTACATCCACAAAAAGTGACCCTGCAGTATGGATTTCGTGCCGGAGGTGTGATTAAACCATATTTTTTCCTTGATGAAAATGATCGCCATGTTACGGTAAATGGAGTACACTATCGCGCCATGTTGGAAGACTGTTTTTGGCCAAAACTGAATGGACTTAACATCAGTCATATATGCTCCCAACAAGAGATTGGCACATGTTACACATCTGGTCAAACAATTGATCTATTGAAGGGGAAATTTGGCGATCGTGAAATTCCGAAAAATAGTCTGGTCGAGTGTCCACCTTGCTCATGCGATTTAACGCCTTCGAATTTTTTTTATGGGGTAACCCGAAGTCGTTGGTTTATGCCAAGTAGCCAATGTTGGAGGAGCTCAGGGACAATATAGAACGCAAAATTGCTAACGTTTCAACGGATATGTGTGAAAGAGTAATGGAAAATTGATTCCAAAGAATAGATCGTATTTTCTACAGGCACGTCCACCATATTTTGCATATTAACAGTTTTATATTAAAAATACACAAAAGCAATTTAGGCAACTTAGTTATGAATGATAATTTTTTCATCCGGTTTCCATTTTCTGCTTTCGATAATACGTTGTTAATCATGAAAATTCTTGATCAATAAGGTTGATATACAATATAACCCCTTTCCACATTAACTTTGTAAATTCTGTATACGCATTTCGACAACCAAGTTGTCATCATCAGCAGATAATTTCAAAGTGTCGCACCTGGCAAAACACGGCGAAAAACAACCGCACGAAAATCAAACTCCGTACGCGATCCACACCGTTCAAAACCAAGATGTACGATGTGTGAAACCAAAATGTACGATGTATGAAAATTCTATTAATTTTAATTTTTAATACGTTCAACGTGGAATTTGAACTAGTTATATACATGTTTTTATTATTGATTCGAATAAATATTCATAGACTTTTCTTATATGTGTATTCGAAACTAGGAAAGTATGTGCATATATATAACTTTAATATGTGGCTACGTGTCGCAGACATGTCCGTGGAAGAATTAAAGATGTCTTTAATTTCAAGTTTGGTTTTTTTCTAGTAAAACGATATTTATGTACATTTTTTTGCATACTCATGGTTTAATATTAAGAATACAAAAAGACAAATTACGAGTACCATACGCAACCTAGGTCATTTTGATGGAGCCTGTGGTTGGTTATCTGAACCACTTCAGGCTGATATATAAGTAACCAATTTCCACATTAATTTCGTATTTCGATAAATAAGTTGTCATCATCAGCAGATAATTAAACAGTGTCGCACCTGGAAAACTGTGGTAATAACTCGCACGAAACAAATTCCGTACACGATCTGTACCGTCGAAAGCCAAATATACAGTGTGCGTTTTGGCTTTTGACGGTATGGTTACCTAGAACTACAAATGCTTGTAACTCAAGTACAATAGAGTTTTGGACATATGTATGCTAACCAGACCTTAAATTACTTCAGTAACATATCTTTAAGCAGCGGCAGTCACGGGACACACTACAAAAAGATACTTTAAGATAAGTTAGTTCAAGACTAGAATACAATGTAAATTATTCAAAACGAATCTACAGTATGTGTTTGACTTTAAACGGTGAAAATCTAGTGCGGACATTGTCTTTATGTGGAATTTGTTGTGGTTTTAAATGCGACACTGTGATTTATTATCTTCTGATAATGACAACTTAGTTGTCGAAATATGTACGTATATAGAACATAAAAATTAATGTGATAAGTGGTTACATATCAACCTTAAGTGACTAAAAATACCCAACCTAGTTAGCTACAAACAATATTTTATTCTTTTTTTTTAATATGTATTTTCTGCACTACTGTCACTTCAAACTAAATTTAATCATCGGAAACCAGATTAAGCAAACTAAATAAAATGGTACTGAGTGAGTAGCGTCTAATATTGGTGTTGTGTCTATTTTCAATGAAGTCATGAAAATGTCGTTTTGTCTGCCTTCGTCTCTTCATTTGGAATATTTATTGTCTTTCAATGACATTCTCTAATAATTTTATTATTTTATGTAGTATACTCTATATAAAGTCTTTATAGACTGAGGTGCAGGATTACATACGTTTATATTCCGGGAAAAACAAACAATCAAAATTTTTATATTATCGAAAATAGTTTTATTGCTTTTCAAAGTATTCTCTTTGAAAATCAAGGCACTTTTGCAGTCGTTTAAACCAATCCGAAATGCATTGCTGCCATTGCTGAAACGGCATCTCCAAAATATGAGTTTTGAATGCCTCAACTGCCTCCTCCGGCGTAGAAAACCGTTGACTAAGAAGTTTATTATTCACGTGTGGGGACAAAAAGAAATGGCGGGGTGCTAGATCAGGGCTGTACGGCGGATGGCTCATCAATTCAATGTTTTGCCCTCGTCAAATTTTCAATTGTTTGAACCGACCTGTGCGAGCTCGCATTGTCATGGTGGAGAATAATCTGTCGTTTTCGGTTTGTTTTCCTTATTTCTCCAAAAACTTTTGGTAAACAAATAGTTGTGTATCATTCAGGATTGACCGTTCTACAACTTTCTAAATGCACGGTTGAAACGTAACCGGTTTTTCTGAAAAAACAGGCGGCGGTTTGTTTTGATATTCTTTGAGCGCGAACAACTTTCGTTTGTTTTGGCTCATCTTGGAATACCCACACAGTGGGCTACTGTCGGGCTCATACATATAGATCCAAGATTCATAACCTGTGACGACTTTATAAATATTGTTTGAAATACCGCCATTATATTTTTTATGCATTTCTTGGCATCAACCAACGCGAGTCATTTTTTGTGCGATTGTCAACTTATGTGGTACCCAACGTGAACATAGCTTCTTAACGGGTAAATATTCATGCAGGATCTTAAGCACGCTGGTGTTACTAATACCTAGAGATGCCTCGATCTCACGGTATGTCACATGACGATCTTGCATTATCAATTCAGACACTGCATTAATGTTTTCAGACACAACAAAATTTGTGGGACGACCTTCACGAAATTCATCGTTCAAAAAACGCCATCTAAATTTGAAGGCACTATACCAACGATATACTGTAATTTTCGATGCATTCCTGTTGAGATAATCCACGCCGAAAGTTATGAAAAATAATTTCACCAAAATGTTCGCGAGTTAATTCCATTTTTTCGCTGACATATAATTTTCAAATTACTGTCAATAAGAGAAATAGCGACTAGATAATAAAACTAAATAATAACTAATAAATATATTGTCAAAAATGACAAACTTCACGATGCAATCATCAAATCGGAGGCAACACTTATAGTGTTGCCAATTCCTGAAATATAAACGCCTACCCTCGTATAATATTTAGCACGCAACATTGTATTTTTTTATTTAATCCGGTCCTGCTCTAATCCGCTGGAATTTTTTTTTTCGATAATATGTGGCCATATCATGAAAATTTCATGAATTTTAATGTTTCTTTTGAAATACTTCTATAAATTCCGGAATATATTTCGACATAAAATTACAATATCATTCCTGGAACGGTATAATATAGTCGGCCGTATTTTCCACAACATTCAAATTATTTCCATATCTAGAAATGCACTTGTAGTAGTGGAAGTATTTGCGTAAGATATAAATGAACAAGGATAATCAGGATGAATATTTCCATATATGTAAATTTTTCAATTTCTCAGGACATCCATGCATCTGCTGCTGTATAAGCAGATGCGCTCTCTTCCAAGGAAATTTTCATGATTAAATATGTACATAATTTTCGAAATTACTGACCGTTTAGGAAGGATATAAGGCAGTGAATGGTTGTCTGTGTTATTTGAAAAATTACGGAAAGTGGCTTGCTTTACGCTGCAGCATATATAATGCATTGTCCTTAAGAATGTTCCTTTCACATAATTTTTTATGTACGTAGAGGCATTTACTTTCATTCGTACTAGTTTAGTTGAGCAAATGGAATAACTGCTTTACTATAATGCAATAATCCATGTATGTTGGTAAGTATGTCACAAACTTCAACTAATCTTAAACAGATATTGCAAGAATACGAAAACTCTGCTATAATTAAGTCACCATTTGAGGATCAGAGCAGCTAACGAGTTAATTCTAAAAATTTTCCGTGTAATTTGTATCAGACAAAAGGCCAAATTTCTGCAAATTTAGAAACTCGTTCGCAATTTTTTAAGACTTCCCTTCCAATAAATTTCTCCAGACTAATACTGTTATTGAATACATAACTACCTTATGGCTAAATTATTGAGTACGCTACGCCCGTATTAACTGAAATTTATAGTACACCAAACGCCCCTACGTTTACTTTAAACGATCCTTTGCTTGATCTCCAGGGCGCTGAAACTAATTCAAAATCTCGGAGAATTAGGAAGGGGGGTTCTTTGTACAAACACAGACTTAAAGAAGCCACAGTATTGCAATAATCTTATAGGAAAGGGATTTCCTTTGTTTCGTTGTTAAAAAAACACAATAAACGTTGACTTCTAAATTTGTTATTATTCAGAAATGGAAAAAGGTCCACAATTACAGCAGTCAAACCTGGTTTATTACACGAACATGTATAGCTATTGTATAGTCAATTATTGATTTGAAGTATAGCAAAATAGGGTTTTTTTGTTTCTATAAATATACATATTAAAACAGAAAACCCCTAATTATCCCAAAATATATTTTTTCGCAACGACTGTTAATCAGAAATTGCTTATTCCAAATTAAAATTACATTAAATTATGTACTACGAACGTGGTTCAATAAGTACCTGACCTGACCTAGAAATGGCGTCAGTTGTTTGAAAAATATCACTGTAATAGAAAGTACATAATCTACAAAGCATATGTGTCAAGATTGAAGACGCCACTTTATTTAGTATTTGTTTGGCAGCCATCAATATTGAACGTTTTCAGTGAATTTGTAAAAATGGAGAAAATTGATCACCTTTACATGATACAATACTTTTATTTGAAAGACCTCAGCCCAACCTATATAAAAGCTGAACTGGATTCTACTCTAGGTGAGTCTGCTCCTTCATTTACAACAGTGAAATATTGGATAGCAGAGTTTGAACGAGGCCGTACGAGCTGCCAAGATGGCCATCGCAGTTGTCGACCAAATGAGGAGATGACTCCAGAAATGATAAAGAAAATCCACAATTTGGTAATGGATGATCGTCGATTAAAAGTGCGCGAGCTAGCAGACTTAGTAGGCATTTTAAAAAGTACAGTACATCGCATATTATCTGAAAATTTGAACATGAGAAAGCTGTATGCAAGATAGGTGCCGCGTTTGCTCACACTCGAGCAAAAACAGTGTCGCGAAGATGTTTCAACTGAGTGTTTAGCGAAGTTTCACAGAAACAAAGCAGAATTTTTGCGCCGATTCATAACCATGGATGAAACATGGATCCATCACTTCATACCCGAGACAAAAGAACAATCAAAACAATGGATTCAAAAGGCAGAACCGGCTCGAAAGAAGGCGAAGACGGTTTCATCTACATGCAAAGTCATGGCGTCGGTTTTTTGGGATGCTCGTGGAATAATTTTCATTGACTCTCTTGGAAAAGAAAAAACTATCAAAGGCGAGTATTATGCGAACTTATTGCAATGCTTGAGCTAAGAAATCAAGCAAAAACGGTCGCATTTGGTTAAGGCGAAAGTGTTGTTTCATCTAGACAATGCACCAGCTCGCAAATTCGTTACTGCAATGGCCAAAATTAATGAACTAAAGTTTGAATTGTTACCTCATGCACCCTATTCGCCAGATTTAGCCTCCTTTGATTATTTCCTGTTCCCAAACTTGAAAAAATGGCTCAGTGGTCAAAGATTTTCCAACGATGTAGAAGTGATGTCGGCAGTTAATGGCTCTTTTGAGGAGCAAGACAGTTCTTAATATAAAAAGGGTATCCAACTTAGTGAACATCGCTGGGAAAAGTGTATAGAGCTGAAAGAAGATTATGTTGCAAAATAAATATATTTCTTTCCAAAATGTTTGTCTTTTCTTTGTTGGGTCGGGTACAGCCTCGTATGTCTTAATCCGAAATTGCTTGTAGTAATGCGAAACTTATTGATGAGCAAAAGGAAACGTAGCTACTATATATTACTAAATCCTTGATATATGATATTAAATATAAAATGCAAATTAGCAATATAAAATATTAACTGTATAAGGGTTATAGCTAAAAACATAACAAAAGAAATAATACTACAAAAACTAGCTGAACTATATGTTACGAGTAGTGCTTAAATGAGGGCAACTATCCTTCTTGGCAGTTATTTTACTGGTTTACTTATTTTATAATAAATAGGAGGAGGTTACCTTAAGATTTTAAATCAAGGTGAGTATATATAGAAAAAATAAGTTGAGAGCTTCAAACTATCCACTGAGAAGATCACAATCTTATTTACACAATTCTTATTATACTCCGATAAAGACAGTCTAGCCGGAAATAAGGCCCAGAACTAGGACTCTCAAGATTAGAGAGCCACCAAGACCTCTTTTAGAATTCAAAATATATGGAGCTGGTTAATTTCAATCACCAAAAATGAGTCATGTGCATGGAAAAAAACTATTCTGAACAAATACTTTAACCTGTCGTATAATTTATGTATTATCAATTTTAGTCCGTCCAAACCAAATGTCGAAAGGAAGGTATTTCTTTATGATATGTTCATTAATAGCCAACATTAATGGTTCAAACTGAAACGATGTTAATCCACAACTGATGAATTATAAAGAGAACAAACATTTTAGAAAATACTCTAATATAAGTCAAACGTACTTAAACGTATGACGTAAAGGACACAAAATACAAGCAGAAAGCAACAAATTCAGGATAGTTTTTCAAAGATACGTGGGTAAGGTGAAAAGTTCTCGACCTGACAATGAAAGACTGCCATTTAAATTTAAAAAATTATTTTATATTTCTACATAATCTCCCTTGAGTTCAACATACTTGGTCCAGGGTTTTTCTAACATCGATATTCCTTCCCGGAAGTGAGAGTCTGGAAGGCTGTCAAAATATTCTTCTACGGTCCTTTCAACTACTTCGTTGGACGTAAATCGCTTTCCAGAAACAAATTTTTTTCAAATTTGGAAATAGATGGAAGTCCGATGGTGCCAAATCAGAAGAATAGGGCGGATGGCCGAGCAAATCGTATCCCAAATCCCGCAATTTTCCCACCGCCAACGCACCCTTGTGTGCGGGTACGTTGTCCTGATGAAAAATGATTTTTTTCTTCTTCAACCCAGTCCTCTTCTCGGGAATTTTGACCTCCAGCTGGTCAAGAAGGTTAGAGTTATACGCGCCTGTAATTGTTCTGCCTTTTTCAAGGTAATCAATTAACAAGATTCCTTTTGCATCTCAAAACACGCTGGCCATGACTTTTCCGGCAGATACGATCGACTTCGCTTTCTTTGGCGCTGAACCACCGGTTTCCACCCACTGTTTCGACTGTTGTTTCGTTTCTGGCGTGTAGTGGTGGACCCATGTCTCATCCATGCTCAGAAAATCGTTTGCGCATTTGCTTTTGATCGACATTCAGCAAATGCGGCACCCATCTTGCGCAGAGCTTTCTCATCTCTAATTCTTTGTGCAAAATGTTTCGAACCCTTTCTTCCGATATTCCCACAGCCTCAACTATCTCACTCACTTTCACTCGCCTATCGTCCAACACAATATCATGTACTTTTTCGATGATTTCTGGTGTGGTTGCGGTTTTTGGCCTTCCTTCGCGTGGGTCCTCTTTGAGGGACGTACGACCACGTTTAAATTCAGCTGCCTACTTTTTAACGGTCGATATCGAAGAAGCAGAGTCCCCGTACACTTTTGTCAACTTCGGATGAATTTCCATATAGGTTAAACCATCCAAAACAAAAAATTTTATAACAGCACGATATTCAAGTTTATCCGTTTAAAAAAGTAACACGCACGACGTCTACTACAAAAATTCTTGCAAATAAACTGCTTGAGAGAACAAGTTGTAAGTTTTCATATGAACTAAAGATACATGCGGCCACGCAGGAAACATAAATTTCTGTTAATTGTAACACCATCTCTGTGTCGGCCGAGAACTTTTCACCTTGCCCACGTAAGTGGTTATAGAAGTACCTAAATAGACGTGAAAGCAGATATATTAAATAATTGATAGCTATACATTAGAGTAATTAAAAGACCACAATAAGAAATAAACCGACATTTTCCCAATTCATCTTCATAATAAACTCATAACATAATAAACGAAGGAACATCTGTCCTCTTGGGAGAATAACTATTTACTAACAAAAATAATGGCTACAAATTTTACTAGAGAACTAAATAAACAATCTCCTAGAATAAGAAAACATTACGCCACAGAGCCGTAAAGAAATAAACTCAATAAAGTGTAACTTATAAATGACTCAATGAACGTAAAAGCTATTAAAAATGTTAAAAGAGAAACATACAACGATGTGCACAAAATACGAACGAAAGATTGAACTATTAAACGCCAAAATGAACCAAAAGTTAATGAACACGTAACAAGTAAATATTCAGGTTTCCTTCAAAAAACCGGAAAGCCGAACCCTTTTTATCCTAAAAAATGATTTTTTCCGCAAATTACATTTAAAATCTATTTAACATATTCTATTCATTACTAGTACCTGCCCGTTAACCAAAAATATACTCTCGAAACACCCAACGGGCCTATCTTCGGCCGAATTGCGATCCATCAATGACCATTTCTCGTTTAATTGGTCTCCGTCTTTGTTCGTCCTTTCGACGAACCATTTGGACATAAAAAAATAGGCACTCAATGGACCGACCGATTCAAAGATGGATCAATGGAAGACGGACGTATGTAAATTTAATTGATAATTCGACTCGTTATTTTAAATTAGCATTTACATGTCTTCGCGAGGGCTACGGTAAATCTCTTGCACGATGGGATGGAGTTATTGTCCTGTCCTTTACGTTGTGCGTCGATCTCGTCTCTCGTATTCAACGGAATAGAATGATAGCTCCTACTCCGATTTGTTGAGGCTTAGTGTTTTTATTTCTGTTTGAATGAATGAAAGAACGAGAGACGAGCACCTGCGCGATTTCTTCTACAAAATATTTATTACGGCTGGACACTTAAACGAAGGAGTTTTATTGAAGCGAATACTTTTTTCTACAGAATAAAACTGCGCGCGTATGTAAAACATATTCCAAGTTTTTCATTCCACTAAACCTTGGCGTTCTTTTTTTCTGCCGGGATTGCAACAGTGATGTATCTCTTACATATAAACGAAGTAGTATTTCGTGGATTATCTTAATATACTTCGAGCGAGTAATTTATTGAGGTGAAACCGAATTAATTTGCTGGATTTATACTAAATAAATACACGTTTGTTTGGGTATAGATAACGTATAAAATAAAGTCCAATAAACCGTTGATTTATTACTGAAAAGGTAATCTAATCCAATGCATTTTACTGAATTTTAGACGCAAATATATCTTTCGTTAGACATGTATGCTCGGATAGTCTGCGCTCGAGGTATTTACCCAAATATTTAACAATATTGGCTTATGCTAATTGATTCTTATTTAATCCTTCGCGACCAGCATGTACAGTTGGTACCACGGAAATGTTTACCATGTACACGAATATATATCTACTGAATTCATGCATAATGGTCTTTATAGTAATGGTATGTGAACAACACTAACAACTGGAGCATGTCTCATTCACAAGATAGAGTACAAAAACACATTTTCCGGATGAGGATTCGTATCCAATTAAATATAGCAATAATATATGAATAATTTTCTTCTTACCTAATGTTCTTCTTTAGCTCTGCTATCCCAGAGACACCTAAAATAGTGAACCTTAGTGTAGCTATCTTCTTCCTAACTTCCGGGTTGGAACCTCGTCTCCGTCAACACTGGCGCCGACGTTTCGTTATCACTTGTATGGTGAATCTTCAGGACTTAATAATCGCACTAAAATTGGTATAAGTCTGCGGTGGAGGAGTTTATATGGAGCGTTACGGTTACGGCTGAGAAGCTTAATGATACAGTATTGCCAGGCGTTGTGTAGAGTTGTTATTCTTTACATGTTTCCATATTTAAGTTATAAGGGTGTTTATTGATCTCTATAGATTCACTGATTTTTACGGTATAGTAATAACTATTGCAAGATTTCAAACCTATGCTTAGCAAGTGCAGAATCAGTTTAGCGCAGCAACCTGGTAGAATGCTCATTCTCTGAAATACGAGTGCCGATAGACCGCTTTATTTCGCCAGTATATGCACCGCCGCACTAGCAAGGAATCCTATACACGCCAAGCGATCCTAGAGAAATACAATGTTTTACTGAAAATGGCTCCGAAAGTTTACAATACCTTGTATATAGGGTAAATAAGCTTTAAAGAGGGCGGGGTGATGTATGCTGGTTATTGTGGAACTCTGGGATTAAGATGTCGGTCTGCGTTGTGTTGAACATTATGTTTAGTGAAATTATTGTTTATAAGGTTATTGGTGATGTGACTCAATTCCTGGGAGAGAGAATACTGATCAGATATGTTGAAAGCCCTTGAGGCCCTGTTTTTGGGCAGTACGGTAATCGGAAAGGGCTACTTTGTTAACCGAGAAGAACATTCACAATTCTGAAAGCAACACAAATTACACTTGTGTTCATGATACTTTATTTTATGTAAAACTGATGTGGTGTTACAATATTTTTAAATTGATACAGTGAGCAATGGGTATAATTGCGTATTTATTTCCTTTATGTAACAAAATGCATTTTAAGACTACGTTTTGAATGTCCATTAAGAAACGCCATTTACTTGGTTCATATTGTGTCAAACCCACTTGTACAAACAAACTTTTAATATCTGAACATAATAAAGCGAGGTTATCTTCTTGGGAAAGATAGCTCCGGAATTCTTTTCTCATTCCTGATAAAATGTAATTTTTGCACCTGGGCAAGAAAATTTTTTTTTATAGTCATGATGCCAACAATTTAGATGCTTGACGTTTGTTTTACAAAATCGTCCAGATCATTCTACGAAAAGCATTGGAGTATATCGTCTGGTAAACTTATAAAATTAGTATTATTTTCTTACGATCTGGAATCTATGGTAAAGTATCTTTTACTAAGAGTTTAGATGTATTTTCAGGAATCGAAACCGACGGAACTGGAACGTAAACTCATTGTCGTATCCCATTTATCTCAATTTTTACTATTCATACCCTTTATTAATTCCTTATATATATTATAGTATTCCAAATTAACATAAGATACCTAGGCTGATAACACGATTTCATGAATAACGTGTGTATATATATATATATATATATATATATATATATATACCAAGTGTACCAGAAAGTCATTACCGGTTTTTTCCTAAAAAAAAAAAAATAATTTTCAAGAAAATGGAAAAATTTATTTATTCAAAGTATTAGCCATTTGATTATACACATCTTGTCCAAATTTTAGGCAATTTATGGATATCATCCCAAAAGAACTGTTTGTCCTCTGTGTAAAATCACTCATCGACCCATTTTCTAACTTAACTTGAAATTGGTGAAGTGCTGCTCGGCAAATGCGTGACCCATTGATGCGAAAAGGTGATAGTTGGACGAGGCAAGGTCTGGAGAATACGGCGATATTATGTCCCATCCATATGCTTTCAACGTTCTCATGACAGGTTCTACTGTATGAGACGGCGTGTCATCGTGGTGCACTTTACCGTGTCTTCGTGTCTATTCTGGACGTTTTTCTATCAATGCATGGTTCAAATTGATAATATGTTGTCGATGGCTATCAATATAATTGTTTCATCAGGGTTCAACATTTCGTAATACACCACGCCACACTGGTCCTATCAAACACAGAGCATTATCTTGCGACCAAAACGATTTGGCTTTGAAGTCGATGGCTCGACTTCGTCAGGTAATAACCATAATTTTTTTGCTCCTAGGGTTTTTGAAATAAATTCATTTTTCGTTACCCGTCACTATTCAATGCAGAAATGACTTTCGATCATACCTTTGAAGCAGCGTTTCACAGATGATTTTTCGATTTTCCATTTGCCTGTAATTCAATTGATTTTCCCATCTTTCGGATGGGCACATTGCTCGTAATCGATCACTAATCGATTCTTAAGGCATATTTAACGCTTCTGCAATTGCTGTTGAGTTTGGGTTGGGTCATCAATCAATAACTCCTGCAATTTTGCTTTCTCAAATTTTTTCTGCCTACCAGAACATTCTTTGTCTTGCACATCAAAATCACCACTTTTGAATTGTCGCGATCACATCTCACATGTTTTGATGGTTGAAATTCGACATTTTCAAGGAGGTATAAATCTATGACAGTGTTACTTTCGAAAAATATAACATGTATGGCTTTGCAACCCGGTATCGGTAGAATAAAATGACATATGTGTTAAATCGTTAAATTGTATACTTAAGCCTAGCAACATCTGTTAGAAAAACCGGTAATGACTTCCCGGTACACCCGATATAACCCAATAATGCCTATTATATGAAATATCATATTTTCAAGGTAAGTAGTTTGCAAGTTGTGACATGTTTGAAACAAACGTGTTTTGGTGTTAATGTGAATTTCAGCACGTTGTATAGAAATTGCTATATAATTCAGTGTTTGGCAAATTTAGTGTAAAAAATATATTTACATACAAATATATATTTCTGTAATTAATAACTTCTTTTTCTTATGATTCTTGTTCTGTACTTAGAACTCACAAACTGTTGGGCAAATAAATAAATATAGTGCCTAAGTCTTACATAAACACTTGTAGTATATAAAATATTAAACCTCTTCCCTACTAAGTTTTATTATTTTTATTTCAATATGTTTCTATTATAAACGTTAGGTTTTATTAGATGAAGAGTCGAATTCGCGTCGTTGGCATTATTGTATATCCACCCTCGTTTGCGATTTGTGGCGAATTTGATAGATTGCTTCGACCCCCATGTGTAACGGAAAAACAGACGTAGTTGTCCTGTTCCGGATAGCCGTTAAGCAAACTTCGTCCGAGGAGGCTCTCTCAAAAGAGTTTTCTGACACGAAGCTGTATGGGAGACATGTCGTCGCAATAAACAATTAACAATAGCACTCGGACGTTAGTTTTATTGGCTAGAAACCTTTCTTTCTAATCGATACTTAATAGGAACGTCAAGAACTTCGCGAGAAATTCTATTTTCAGACAGTATATCAAATAACCGTGGTAAGAGAACAATTCTAATCTAATTATCAGATGTATATTCGCTTTACTCAATTATAAAAATACTCTCATGTAAGAATTAATGGTAAAAACTTTCTATATTCTCACGGTATATTTTTTAACATCCCATCATCTTATTCCTTACAGGGAAATTTATAGAATCTTCCAATAAGTGATTTCATTTTAATATGTAAAAAAAACGAGTATTTTTAAGCGAAATCATCGGATGTTTATTTAATTGTAAAGAGTAGGATATGCCATTAATAATGAAAAACAATGTCAGCCAAATGGCCGCCATGACTACATCACCAATTCGCACATTTGCGGCTGTATATCCTCGATAGCTTCACGAATTCCATTTTTTAAGTCTTGAATCGATTGTGGACCATTGGCATAGACCTTATCTTTCACATAGCCCTAAGGAAAAAAATCCGAAGGTGTTAAATCACAAGATCTCGATGGCCAATTGTGATCGCCTCTTCGAGAAATCACACAGTCAGGAAACTTTTCACGCAAAAGAGCGATTGTACCGTTACTTGTGTCGCACGCAGCGCTGTATTGTTGAAAATAAACGTCGTTCACATCAATATCTTCCAATTCCGGCCATACAAAATCATTAACCATCGTTCGATAGCGCAATCCCTTCATCATAACAGTTGCTCCAGTGTCATTTTCGAAAAAGTAAGGTCCAGTGACCCTGCCAAACCAAAAACTGCACCAAACAGTGACACGCTAAGGATGTAGACGCTTTTCAATAATAATTCTTGGTTTTTCCGAGCCCCTGATGCGACAATTCTGCTTGTTAACATAGCCTCCGAAGTGAAAATGGACCTTATCACTCAAGATAATTTTTCGATGAAATTCCGCATCAGTTCGATGCATTTCAAGGACCCAATCAGCATAGACACGACGTTGTCGATAGTCGGTAGGCGTGGGTTCTTGTGTTAACTGAACTTTAAAAGCCTCAAGACCTGAATGAATCTTTAGGCAAAATACGGAGTAAGTCGTTTGTGGAATGCCAAATTCCAAAGTTCGACGAGAAATGAACAAACCTGGGTTTTCCTCCATACTATGGGCTACAACAGCAATATTCTCAGTTATTCTTGAGCGACGTGAACGAGTTCGATTCCTCACATTACTAGCATGCCCCAACAGCTCAAATTTTTCCACCAGTTTCACAATTGCAGGCCGAGAAGATGCTTCACGACGACCCAAAAATTCTTTAGTTTTGCGAACTGTGACCGCGAACTTTTCGCCATTTTGTAATGGATTTTAACAATTTCAGTAGTATATCCTTCCATTTTTATTAGTGGCGCAATTTTTACTTGTCACCTGTCGAGTAGTTACAGGTTGAGTCATGACAACTGTTAAAATGGCGGGCTATTGAAAATGAGATGTCTTCTTGGAACACCTCTTATATTGAATGAAGACATAACTCTCGCATTGCAAATAAATATCAAATAAGTGTAAGAGATACCTAAATGTGTTCCAAAATTTGTCGAAATACATAAAATTAGAAAATATTGTTATCACATTTCAATACATTAAAAATGCTATATTTAAATATAACATCGTAATATTCTTAATTACAGATCCATCTATATTTTAATTTAATAGTCGTATATGCTTTGGAATATTCAGATTATCGACAGTTTTACAAAGTATACATATATTATGAACAGATTCACTATAATAAATTTCTGCATTCAAAAAACACGTTATATACGAGGATCATTCAAATATAAATTGGAAATTTTGTCGACATGACTCGCTTTGCGACGTGAGCGTCACGGAGCGCCGGAAAATTGTTGGCGGTCGAACGAGAAGGGAATAGCCATGTACGCGGGTCCAAGCATCTTTCAGTAACGATACACAGAGTAAAACCCAAGTGTTCAATTGGGCTAAGGTGTTTCAAGATGTTCGTAATAAATTGGAAAATCGAAATCGTGCGTGAGCTTGTGAAAGGCGAGCAGCGCATTACTGTATTGCTTCAAGAGGTGGTTGTAAGTGTTGAAAGTGTCCACACCATTATATCGGGCACACTTGGATACCGAAAAATATCAGCCAGGTGGATTCCACGTCTTCTCACTGAAGCGTACAAGATGTGCAGAAAAGCATTTGCCAGTGATTTCTGAGTCGTTGTTAACAAACAAAATTTGAGATTCCGGGGCACAGAGAATCCACATGAAATGCATGAAGAGCCATTGCATCCCCTTAAAGTGACTGTTTGGTGCGGCATTTGCCGTGAAAAATCGATTGGCCCTTATTTTTTTGAAGACGCCGATGGCACCACCGTAACCGTAAATCAAATGCTAAAGGCGTTTTTCTTTGCCACAAATTGCTGCATTGGGTCTCGATCATTGTTGGTTTCAACAGGACGGAGCAATCGCTCACACAGCTCGGTCAACAATGCATATTTTGAGACACCAATTTGCAGATTGAATGATCTCCCGTTTTTGGAGATTTGAACTGGTCGTCCAGATCGCCAGATCTAACATCACCAAACTACTTCCTTTAGGGCTTTTTAAAATCTCGCGTGCACCACAGCAAACCACGAACTTTGCAAGTCTAGAAAGCTAACATTGAAGAAGAAATCGACAATTTGGAGATGTTTAGCGAGTAACAATTCAATATGTCGTAAAACTAGCGCAATTATACATCAACTCGGGAGGTGGCCATTTGAGCGATATAATTTTTTCCAATTAATGTCATCAATTTTGCACTTTCAACTCTAAAGTTTTTATGAAAACAGAGCTCTTGTTTTCATTTATAACAAAATGGCAGCCAGTTCAAATTATGACATTACTTTTGCGTCACCCGTTATGTATGTAATGAGCGCTATGGTTGAGATGCTAAGTGAAATGACTGCTACTTTTTACTTTCACCAGGGTCTCTGTACTTTTATGACAAGATTGATGTATTTTGTCTTATTTTTGGTTGTTTCTTTTTGAGCCGTTATTATTCTTTAGTTTCGTGGAATCTAATTATCAAATTTAATTTCCCTCGACTTACATTAATTGTATTTATTAAGTTGTTAATAAATAAGCCTCTTTTAGCTTGTTGGTAGTATTTAACAAGGAATACTGCAATGTTAATTAAATTTTATTTAATTACAAAATGTAATTATTACCAGAACCGAGTCCTGCATTTTGATGCGTTATGGAACATAATCAAACACAGGATTAAATTAATGTTTGGATTAAAGTTTCGTGATTTAATTAACGACTAGTGTTTGCGTATCAAACAATGAAAAAGCGACGATGCCGTTATGATAAATATTAGCAATACGACTGTCTCTGTAGTGCGCTTTTGTGAGATTTCAAATCAAGCAAAGCATATTAAATTAAACTTTGAGGACTGTATTCATTTACAAGTCATACGTATTTCATTGTCTCCGTATCTCTGAGGAAAGATTAAAAAGCAATAACTCATCTATATGACCGTTCATTTATATAATATTTTACTATAAATTAATCCCAAGTTTTAATTAAAAAGATTTTCATTGCTAATAAAATGTGCATAAATTATGAAGCGCGGCTATTGTTGCCTCTGATATTAAGTGCTGATATCAAAGTAATTTAAAGTCGTGACCTCTGATATAAGACAATCAATCTATGCCTTTGAAATCTTTGTATATTTAAGATAGTTAGTAATGTTATTTAAGAAATTATTAATTTATTAGATTGTATAATAAGTAATTGTTTCACAACTCTGACTGCAACATTTTTTTATTATTTTTATTGTTGACAGTAGGTACGAGTACCCGACCCAACAAAGAAAACACAAAATTTATTGAAAGAAATATATTTATTTTTCAACATAATCTGCTTTCAGCTCTATACACGTTTCCCGGCGATGTTCGATAAGTTCTATACCCTTTTTATAATAAGAACTGTCTTGTTCCTTAAAATAGCCATTAACTGCCGACATCACTTCTTCGTCGTTGGAAAATCTTTGACCACTGAGCCATTTTTGCAAGTTTGGGAACAGAAAATAATCCGAGGGGGTTAAATCTGGCGAATAGTGTGCATGAGGTAGCAATTCAAACTTTAATTCATTAGTTTTGACCATTGCAATAACGGATTTATGAGACGGTGCATTGTGTTGATGAAACATAACTTTTTTCTTAGCCAAATGCAGCCGCTTCTGCTCGACTTCTTCGATCAAACATGCTGTTGATAGTTTTTCTTTTTTCAAGATAGTTAATGAAACTATTCCACACGTATGCCAGAAAACCGATGCCATCACCTTGCTTGCAGATGAAACGGTCTTCACCTTCCTTGGAGCCGGTTCTCCCTTTTGAGGCCATTGCTTTGATGCTTCTTTTCTCTCGAGTGTGAAGTGTTTCATCCATGGTTATGAAACGGGGCAAAAATTCTACTTCTTTACTGTGAAACACTCAACTGGAACATATTCACGACACTATTTTTGCTCGAGTGTCAGCAAACGCGGCATCCATTTTGCACGCAGCTTTCTTATGTTAAAATTGTCAGATAATATGCGATCTACCTCATTTTTTGAAATGCCCGCTATATCTGCTAGCTCGTGCACTTTCAGTCGACGATCATCCAGTACCGCTTTGTGGATTTTCTTCACCATTTCTAGAGTCGTCACCTCATTTGATCGACCACTGTGGTGCTCGTCTTGGCAGCTCATGCGGCCTCGTTTAAGTTTTGCTAACCAATATTTCATTGTTGTATACGAAGGGGCAGACTCACCCAGAGTAGAATCTAGTTCAGCTTTTATATCGGTTGAGCTGAGGCCTTTCAAATAAAAGTATTGTGTCACGTAACGATGACAAATTTTCTCCATTTTTATGAATTTACTGATAACGTTCACTATTGATGGCTGCCAAACAAATACTAAACAACGTGGCGTCTTCGTACTTGAAATATATGGTTTATAATTGTAAATGTTTACTTTCTAACACAGTGATACTTTTCAAACAACTACCGCCATATCTAGAACAGGCCGGGTACTTATGTGAGCACACTCGTATGTTGAAAAATTTTTTCGTTTTCTTTATTTTTTAGAAAACAGGATGAAGTCTGTCATATTTTTAAAAACGTCCTGTATAAGATTAAAGTTATACTTCAAAATATACCCAAACTCTTAATACAACCTCCAATATATGTCGTGATTGCAAACTAGAAATACAAACCTCGATGAAATTCATTCGAATCTTTCTGCGAATTTGAAAACGAAATGGGTTACTTGTGACCGAATATTTGTTTCATTCTTTTGAAGAAGTTCACGTATTAAAGTTTAGAAGGGCGAATTCAGTTACCGATTAATTTTATTCTGTTCGGCATTCGAAGATTGATAATAAAATATTTTACGATACAAAATTAATTGATGAGTTTGGAGAATAATCAATATATAGCATTCGACAATTTTGGCCCATATTTAGAGTTTATAATTTGTTTTAAATTATGCCAGGTGGATACAACACGAGCTTCCGAGGAGCTACTTAATTGACTGGGTTGAGATTTATACTTGTACTATTAATGCAGAATATATACCGTCTGAAATCTATTAAATGTAGAAGATTGAAGAAAGATTCAGCCATAACGATCTTGTAAGGTGAAGAGTGTATATAAACTGTTTACTAAACATATGGGAAAGTTCAGGAAATATTTTCTGGGCTATTTTAAGATTTTTTTTGTCTTGGAATTAATTTCGAAAAGAGGGTAATAAATGTTTGGATACCTTTAAAATTATTAACAACCAAATTTAAATTATAGTGTACTACACTGGACTTATCTACAGAAGAAACGTCTGGAAATTCGTTGTAGTTATTTTAAAAACATTCTGATTAGAAAGACCGAATCTTGCTTATAATCTACTCGATCGCCAGATATAAATCTTTTTTATTATTTCTTTGGTGTCATTTTAGATATTAGCGTACACTACTTCAGTACAAAATCAAAGAAATTTAAGAAACGCATGAACAATAAGAAACAACCATGGTCTTTTTAAAAAAGTTCAGCAGTCAATGGGAAAAAGACTGGATACATACATTCTTATGGTAGTCATTCTTCGCAATTTCTTGAGGATTAAGAGTTTTTACATGTAACAGTAAGTAGTAAAAGATTGTTTTCTTTTCGAAAACATTCCGAACAAAGTGTTTTCCGTTATCCGAGGTCAAAAAGTCTTATGCATTAATAATAAAGCTGAAAAACCTTCAAAATATTACTTTATTTTGGCACTCTATCTGAAAAAGCGACAATGTTCTTTAACAAAAATCGGAGCAGCAATATAGTTTTCAAAACAGATATTAATTTAGGAAAATTATTATTTAACGCGAAAGAGAAAACTGATCTAATGAAGAAATACTATAAACACTGTATATCTTTCTTCAGAAAAACATCTAGGAAGCCTAAAATACTAAAGAAGTAATTCTAACTTCAGCCAGCATCTAATAGGAACGAACCATAATTTACATAAAGATATTTATTCCTTAGTTTTATTTTTCCCAAGTAATAATGCCTTAAATTTCTGTCGCATGTTTATAAACGACCTGTATACGGCCGAGTCATTAAGAGACGGGAATGCTCAGAATTTAGTGAAATAAAGAAGGCCTCACTTGTAGTAGAACTATAGAACTTCCGCAATTAGAAGCGACTATTAATTATGGTAAGAATCGTCATAATTATTGATAATACTTTGATGCAAATATTAATTTCGAATAGGTACAGCTTTGGTCAACATGAAAGCAATGCTTTTTTAACATAATAATATTAAAACATAAGCTATTTTGGTGATTCGGAGAAAGCTGACCGAACTGTGCTAATAACGCAGTCTCAAAAATATGGTGTGAATCTTTACTTTTTTATCGACAATCGCAAGATTTTCGACTGAAGAAGCTTCTTATATGTAAAATGATGTTAAGGATTCCATAGGGTTATTCTAAACAACGAAACATTCTTTCAGAGACTATTAATCAAGCACCTGCATGATTGGATATCATTATACAAAATAATAAGAAATATATCGATAAAACTACATTTATTTTATTTAAAAAATATTACAGAACCATCCGACAGATTGGATAATATCGGTTGATAGCAAAAAGGTGAAATTCGATTAATATTCGACTCATAATCGCGGTGAAGATTTCACTTTCCAATCAGCTCAAGTCCTTTATCAACGACATTATCCTTCATGAAGTCGACTAGCACCAAAGGGCTAAGTTACTAGCATATTATGTCGCGGGTCTCGGAATTGAAAATCGACAACCCACTGTCTGATGAAAGGTTTTTCGTAGTCTCCCTTGTCGTTCAAATAAATACTAGCAACCAAATATCTTGAATCGACGTCTTATGTAATTAGCATTAAGTTGAAGGTGAATGTAAAAGTATCGATTATTATTATAGCTTCTACCATTTTCACACTTTCTTTCCAATGCTGGGAAACTTGGTTTGAGTTCGGAGTGTACACGTCTGATACTTGCTATGCCATTATACGAGAAAAAGTTTTTTAAATTCCCAGAATGGGGGGTTGAATTGTATTGGAAGTGCTCTTTCGCCTTCTAACGTATTATCTGACTCATTATTCGCGTTAATGTAAAATTTTATGATAATTGCGTCAGCAGTTTTTTAACTGTCGACGACCCAGGAAATTTGATCGGGAAGAAGGTGTATAAAATAGTGAAAATGGAGTATCACACCCTTAGAAAGTTCCTTGCAAAATAAGAAAAATTTGTTGAAACCATAGTGAAAGAGATGTCATGGGTTTTCGGGATTCCCGCCCAGGAAAAACTATGATTTATAAGTTACACAGTATTTTTTGTAATTGGGAATCAATTGAAGATAATCCACGACCCACTCCGGAATTTGTCCGAAAAGACGAAACATTAATAATGATAGATGCTCGATATAACCTTTTTAAAGTTCTTCATGATCATCTTCGGGTGGTTTTAATCAGCGCGAGCTGGATGCCGAAAGTGTCACGTCACTGCAAAAGCAACAGAGAACGAAATATTCCATACGTCTTTGGACCTCTGTTATGAAGAACAAGATAGTGTATTCAGTCAAATTGTTACTAAGGAAGAAACTTGTGTTCATCGCGATGAATCTAAGTCGAAGCAGAGTTACAAATAGCGGCACAAAAGGGGCACTCCGCCGCCCAAGTGCAAGGTGTCAGAGATGGTCGAAAAATTCATGGCGACGGTTTTTTGAGACTGAAAAGGAATCCTGTTAATAGATTACAAACGTTTCCATAACTGGATACAATAGTACATCAATTCTAGGGCTGTTTTCACGTCACTAAAGAAAAATAAGGAGAAAATTGACGAAAGGGGTCCTCCTCTTGCAGGACTGCAAGAGAATACTACACTTCAATCATGCAGTGGTCAAAGGAAGTCATTAGAGGAAAAAGAAAGAGAAAATTGACGAAAGGTGTCCTGCTCCTGCACGACAATACTCTCATCCACAAGATTCGTGTTGTACTGACTGCACTGCATAAAGTGGGCTTCGATATATTGAGCTAACCACCCTATAGTTCAGACTTCGCTGAGTGATTTTCACCTGTTCCCAAAAATAAAAAAAGAACTGTTTGAGAAGAAATTTGCAAGCGGCGAACAAATAAAGGACTCAGTTTCGGTGTATTCTTCATAGAAAGATAAAATAATCTTTATGAAGATATACATAAGCTAAGTGAAAGATTCGAAAAATGTTTTAGAGTTGCAGGTAAATATATTGCAAAAGAAAAATAATTTTGCGTTTTTATTTTCTCAGATTTTCCTTTATTTCGCAACGTATAAACGCTCCCTTGTACATTACAAAATGGCAAACTTATAGCCTTCGAACGAGCAGTGTTGCACAATGTTTGTAGCATATCCGACAAAATCTCAGTTGTGTCCGTCTACTTAAAAAACAAGTACGGAGTTGAACCATGAATAGCAATTTTGCCCACTTTACAACGTTGAGAAGACGTTTATTCTTTAAGCAACTGTAGTTGTCAAACTAAATAGCCTCTTGTGAACGCACAACATACTCGAAACTAATACTAATTGTTTTGATGAAAAACCATACCTCACTCTCTCGCCCAAACAAACGAATGTCGAACGAACGAAGACATGTCGTATCGCCAAATACATAGATAATAAATTTACTATGATGCATGTATAGGCAAACACTTTAAATTTGGCAATTGCCAATAGGGTAAACATTATAAGAATCACCCAAGTGTTACTAACAGTTTGTTTACAATGCGTTTCGAGTATATTAACTTTCTTCAGGTAAACTCTTTCCAAACTGTTTCCACAAACACTGATAGGCCCGTCTCATTTTCAATGAAATCATCCTCGTATCTCATAAATTACAAATTACAAACAAAGCTTTTCGAAGCTATAATTTAATGGACTTTTTCGCCATTTTTTTGGTAGATCTTCGGTGAAACTCTTTCCATTGAGAGAGTTTACTGCAGAGATCGAAACAGATGATAGTAGAGGGTGCTATATCCGGACTGTAAGGTGGGTGCATCAAAACTTCCCAACCAAACTCTCTCAATTTTTGACGGGTCATCAAAGAAGTGTGTGGTCCATTAATCAATTCGGGCCGTTTTCTTTCAATCGCCTGGCGTAATCTCTCTACTGTTTCCAATGTTGGCTTAGCAAACACTGATAGGCCCGTCTCATTTTCAATGAAATCATCCTCGTATCTCATAAATTACAAATTACAAACAAAGCTTTTCGAAGCTATAATTTAATGGACCAGCTTATATATATATATATATATATATATGATGTTGTTTCTTTATATTTTTTCACCCTAAGTGAAATATCCTAAATTTTAAACAAACAACTTTAGTATTAGCTCGCATGCAATCACAATTTCGAACAAACCGCGTGTACTTCTGATCTAATAGCCTAATTGAAACCACTATAATTAATTATATTGGCCGAAAAATGAAGAAATATCCCACATGAAGGATGGACAGTCTACATTAACTTTCCTTACATATTTCACGCCTCAGACAGCGTCTGATACTGGCGCCATATCACGTCCTGGTTCTTCATCTCACCCCTATCAGAATTGAATTGATTTTGTTATGCGAGTGTGTTGGTTCATATATACGTGTGTGTTATTTTATCTGGGCTTGCACGTTCGCGTGTATGGATCCGTTCTTCTGAAGTATTATGTGTGTTATTAGATAAACAGAAAATGAAATAATTCAGAGAGCGGAAAAGTTGGGAGGTACGGAACGTATCGGTTTAACCCATTCTCCTAATATTAGCAGTTTCCCTTATAAGACCAAGGACGACAACAACTTTGGGAATTCTTTTTTCTTTTCTTTTTTTTTGCTTCGAAGGAGTTCCCTTCCGTGGCCTGCCAAAGTCGGGTAGATAATGCGTGAATATATTTGAGGAAAGGGCGTGAACTGTGTCACACGCTCTCAAGAAAAAAGAAAGTTTTACACTTATCAAGTTTGCCATATTCAATTTAATGTTCTATCACGTCCGAATGAAACCATTTGTTTTAAGGAGTATTTGTGATTTGGTGACAATGGAAGAGAGAACTTACATATACAAGTGTAGGTAAATGAAGGCTGTGATTGATTCAATTAATCAATTACAGTTAATAAAATCACGTTCCATAATAATTTCCGTATTTCGTATACGCATTTCGACAACTAGTGGAAGACTGAAACGGATACGGCGAAATCGCAAAGTGACACATGAAATTTCAATATCATTTTATGAACGTAAATCGAGCACGTGATCCAATTTTTCTCGAACAATAATTTATTTCGTATAGTATGCGAAATTATTGATATAATATTTCTAATAGCGAAGTTGATCAACAAGGTTAATATATAACCCCTTTCCACAATTAACTATTTGTAAATTCTGTATACGTATTTCGACAACCAAGTTGTCATCATAATTGTCGCACCTGTGATTTTATCTGCTGATGATGACAACTTGGTTGTCGAAATACGTATACAGAATTTACAAATAGTTAATTGTGGATATATATTATTGTTGATCTAAACCACAGGCTCCTTCAAATTCAACTCTAATAGCGAAGTCCAAAACTTTAGAATATAAACTCCAGGACAAAATTATTAGGTGCGCAACCAAGTCCTCGCTGTTTTTCAAGAGATGGCACCAGTAGTAAGTGCTGGTCCATTGTGACACAACCAAAACGTCATGAACCAAGTGTATATATATGGTAAACAAACCGTTTTGACATATTAGTGATTTTGTTTTTGCGTCATATACTTCTGGTCGTGTGAAAATGTCTGATTTGGTGCCAAATAATCGGCATTTGCGGGAAGTGTTGCTTTTCTTCTTTCATTCGAAGAAAACGGCCACTGAAGCGCACCAATATCTCCAAAAAGTTTACGGAGATGCTGCTCTAAGTGAAACAACGTGCCGTGATTGGTTCCGTCGCTTCAGCGACGGTGATATCGATGTTGAAGACCGTTCGCGTAAAGGAAGACCAAAAACCTTCGAAAACGCTGAATTGGAGGCATTTCTCGATGATGAGCCGTGCCAAACGCAAAAAGAGCTTGCTTCAACATTTGAAGTTACCCGCCAAGCCATTTTCCAGCGATTGCATGCGTTGGGAATGATTCGAAAACAAGGAACTTGAGTTCCTTATGATTTAAGGCCAAGAGACGTTAAGCGTCGTTTTTGCGCCTGTGAATAACTGCTCCAGCGGCAAAAAGGAAGGGTTTTCTTCATCGCATCTTTACGGGCGATGAAAAATGGATTCATTGCAGCAACCCAAAGAGAACAAAATCATGGGGACTGCCCGGTCATGCTTCTACGTCGTCGGTTCGGCCGAATATTCACGCTGCAAAGGTTTTGCTGTGTATTTGGTGGAATCAGGGCGGTGTTATTTGTTATGAGCTGTTGAAACCGAACGAAACCATCACTGGGGAACGGTATCGAACCCAATAGATGCGATTGAGCCGAGCACTGCGCGAAAAGCGGCGACAATAAGAGCAGAGGCACGAAAAAGTGATTCTACAGCATGACAACGCTCGGCCTCACGTCGCCAAACCCGTTGAAACCTACTTAGAAACGCTTAAATGGGAGGTCCTACCCCACCCGCCATATTCCCCAGATATTGCGCCGTCAAATTATTATTTGTTCCGTTCGATGGCACATGGTCTGTCTAATCAGCAGTTCCGCTCATATGAAGACATCTCAAAATGACTTGATTCGTGGATAGCCTCAAAAGACGAATACTTCTCCCGTGACGGTATTCGAGCTCTGCCAGACAGATGGGAAAAATTTGTCGCTAGGGATGGGCAATATTTTGAATGATTCATTTGTAAACATTTTTTCACAATAAAGTTGCATTTTCATCAAACAAAACAGCGCACTTAATAAAACATCAGAAAAATCTCTGTTTTAGATCGCACTATCTCGGCGTTATTATAATTAAATTATATTAACCAATATTTAATAAATTAAAATGGTATTGTATAATCGGATAAAACTTGAATAAGTAAGGTAAATTTTAATGGAAACTTTGGTTAGTTAAATTAATCGATTTTCCCCTTTCCAAAATTATTTTCGTATTCTGTATACGCATTTCAACAACCAAGTTAACATCATCAGCAGACAATCAATCACAGTGTCGCACCTGGAACCACGGCCAAATCCGCACGAAGGCAAAGTCCGTGCTAAACTTATATGTGTCGAACACTAGACATTCATTGTAGATTCGTTTCACGGAATTTAAATTTTATTCTTGTCTTTAGCTAAATACTTATCCTAAAATACCTGCTTGCACATACGAAACCTTTTCCACGGTAGTATATTACTTTTGTATGAAGTCAAACAGACATGAGTTATTAATAGTACCTCCGTCGGTGTTTAGTACTCGGTTCCCTTTTTCTTGAAATATGTATGTTTTCCTAGATATTTAACTCATGGTAATTATACACATTCTTGATCAAATATAAACAATACGTGGTTACGTTATGATTATTTGCTAACACACTCTTTGCTAAACTAGATTTCTCAAGTCGTTACAATTTGATGTGCGTCATATGTTCTTTTTACCGGGATTCTATCGATCATTTTGTCTGACCTACAGTCTTCTAGGTGTACAGGAAAGTCATTACCGGTTTTTCTAACAGATGTCGCTAGGATTAAGTATGCAATGTTATGATGTGACAAATATGTCATTTTATTCTACTGACATCTAGAATCAATGCCGTATATTTTGAAAAAGTAACATCGTCTCAAATTTGTACCTCTTTGACAATGTCGAGTTTCGTGCCTGAAAAAGTGCATTTGCGACACGCACTACTTTTTCTTATTCAATCAAAAGAAAAAAGCCACTGAAAGTCATCGCTTGCTATTAGAAACTTACGGTGAGCATGCTCCAACTATAACAATAACTAAAAACAATTCGAAAGTGGTGATTTCGATGTGCAACGCAAAAAACGTTCTGGTAGACCGAAAAAGTTTAAAGATGCTAAACTGCAGAAGTTATTGGATGAAGACCCAACCCAAATTCAAAAATAATTGGCAAAAGCGTTAAATGTGACCCGAGAAATGATTGGCAATCGATTACGAGTAATGGGAAAAATCAAAAACCTGGGAAAATGGCTGCCATGTCAATTGAATGACAGGTAAATGGAAAATCCAAAATCATATGTGAAATGCTGCTTTAAAGGTATGATTGGAAGTCATTTCTGCATCGAATAGCGACGGGTAATGAAAATGTATTTATATATATATTTTTATTCGGAAACTCTAAACGCAAAAAATCATAATTATTACATGGCGAAGCCGGCCCATCGAGTTCAGGGTCAAATCGTTTTGGTTGGAAGATAATGTTCTGTGTTTGGTGGGACAAGAGTGGCGTGGTATATTACGAATTGTTGAAACCTGGTGAAATAGTTAATACTGATCACTACCGACAATAATTTATAAATTTGAACCATGCATTGATAGAAATACGTGCCCGAAGACAGGGTAAAGTTATTTTACAGCACGCTACAAGCTGTTTCATACAACCAAACCGGTCAGGAAGCGTTGAAAGGCACATGGATGGGGCATAATGTCATACCCACCGTACTCTCCAGACCTTGTCCCGTCCGACTATCACCTTTTTCGCATCAATGGGACACGCGCTTGCAGATCAGCACTTCACCAATTTCGAAGAAGTTAGAAAATGACTCGATGAATTGTTTTGCTCAAAGGACACACAGCTTTTTGTGGGATGGCATCCATAAATTGTCTGAAAGATGGGCAAGATGTGTAGAATCAAATGACAAATACTTTGAATAAATAAATTTTTCCATTTTCTCGAAAATTATGTAGTTTGTTTTAAAGAAAAAACCGGTAATGACTTTCCGGTACACCTGATATAGGTACACGCACCGTGGTAATAGTTATCCATTTGGCGCGATGAATACGACTTCGCTCTTTTCTTGGGAGATTTGCGTGTTTGGACGAGAGAGGGGGGTATTTTTCTTCCATTATTCCGAAGCCTGTTTTTTTAAAATTAAAACCTTGCAAGCTTTTCAATGCGAAATATATATATATGCGTGAAATATTACCATTTGCATGTGCCCCAGCACGTAGCTTTCTTATCTAAAAAGTGACATTCCTACCACAACTTCCGCCTGCTTTATTGTGTTTTCATTTTCAAGCATTACTTGGTATTGCCCACTTGAAAATCTTTCGTGCCAAGCCCAATGGAAGCAAAACATAAATTAAGAACTATTACAAAACAAGTACTTCATGCAGTAACAAATGTAAAGATTGCTTATCACCAGTCGACCCAGTGAAATGTCTCCGCTAGTTGTAATTTTCACTAGGTGGCTTTTAATATCCATTCGGTGGACGTTATCTGATGGACTGAGCACGCAAACGGCCACGTTTAACACGTGCAAATACAAGACAATGCTCGAAAATCCCATAAATCTTATCGGCAGCCATAAATATGTCGACGGCGATGTTCGAGGAAATACCGGCGATAAAAAATGCCGCTCCTGTGTTTAGCGGTGTGAAGCTGTGTTCGAAAAAGTGCCGACGAGCGCGTCCGGGGACGAGTGAGCTTTTGTCCGGCATTGAATGAAATGAATTTCTCGAGCTTTTTATTTCACGGTGTGGCCGATGTCCGCTGTTTCGATTTAAGGAAACGTACGTGACAGTACAATAATCTCTCACACGTCCGGTAAATGTGTTAGTAAGTTACAGATGTGCTGATCGAAATAACGGTTTAGATGTTCTTATTCATTTCAAGTTCATCACTGTTGTAGTCCAGCATTTTAAAGACAATACTTAGTAGTCGAGAGATTCAACTAATTATAGAGCGGGCACTTATGGCTTCGTTTTTGGTTATGATAATTTATTAAATTTGCAATATTCTCCTACGCTGTAATTAGATGAATGTTTAGGTAGAACTTTGCCAAATTCTCACAAGTTATTCTAACTAAATTGTTAATATGGCATGAATTATTGATATTTAATATCTCTTAGGATTCGGAAAACTGAATCAGAACTAATTTATTCATCTAACATTTACGATTTAAACGATAATACGAGGTGTGTCTATTAAATAACGAGAGTGATGCTGCAAAACGTTTTATTTTGATTTCATACATATTTACTTATTATCGCCTTCAATACACACTCCTCCTCTATCCCTACAACGCTCCATGCGAATCTTCCATTGTTCGAAACAGTGCTGGAAGTCTTCTTCTGTCAGCTCCTCCAGGACGCGTTTTCACAGCTTCAACAAACTCAAATTTTGTTCCCTTTAATTCAATCACAGATAGAATTCACACGGCGCAAGATTCGGCGACTAAGCCGGTTGGTCTAACTTCTTGACTGACAATACGGAATGTGCCAGTGCATTATCTTAGTGGAGAATCCATAACTTGTCCTTCCACAATTCATTTTTTTCCTTATTCTTTCACGGAATTGAGCAAGAACGTGAAGGTAGTAATGTTGATTAATAGTTTGACCTTCAGGAACCCAGTGAAGGTACATAATCCCATGAATATCGAAAAAAACAGTCATCATTGCTTTGAATTTGGATTTGCTCATTCGAACTTTTTTGGCTCTCGGTGAAGATGGGCTCTTCCAGTGCATGTATTGGCGCTTCGTTTCAGGATCATAAGGAAAAACTACGATTCGTCACATGTTATTATTCTTTCCAATAAGTTTGGGTCATTTTCAATATCGTTCGAAGTGTCAGTACAATCATTTTTGCGAGTTTCTTGTTTAAACGTGAGAATTTAGGCACCATTTGGCACACACTTTTTGCATCTTAAAATTGTTATGTAAAATTTACCGTACAGATTCTTTATCAATTCCTACAGTTTCAGCAACCACACGAATACTTAACCGATGGTCCAATCGAACCAGATTACCGATATTTACGGTATTGTCATCCGTCATTGACGTGAAAGTGCGACCCGGGCGTGAATCATCTTCAACGTCTTCTCGGCCATCTTGAAAACGCTTAAACCACTCAAAAAACACGCGCACACGATAAACATTTATTGCTGTACACTTCTGTGAATAAATTATAAGTTTCAGTGGCGGTTTTTCCAAGTTTCATGTGAAATTTCAGAACAATTCGTTGCTCTCTTGTTACACACAACTCTAATGGGAAACGAAGGCTACGTCTATACTAATTTGTTTACAGAGGCGAGAAGCACTGCATTCCAAATAGGAGGCTTCACGATAAATAGCTGTCAGTCGTTGGCGTTTGGGGCATGCGCACTTCTTCTGTACCAGCGTCAGTCTCGTTATTTAATAGCCACACTTCGTACACATGTCCTCATCGAAATATTAATCACAGAAGAACTAATATAAAAAGCATTTTACTAAAATAATAACTTTTTTAAAATGCCACTTGTAGTTAGAAAATCAGTGATAAGCGTCGGGCGATGAGATGGTGCATTATCATGTAACAAACGCCAGCTACGATTTTCAAGGTATTGAGGGCGCATACGACGAACACGAACCAAAAGACGCTCCACAACACCAAGATAATATACAGCATTGACTGTTTGACTAGTTGGTACAAAGTCTTTGAGCAATATGCCTTTCGAATCATAAAAACAAATCAACTGTTTTCACTTTTAGCTTTTCCAAACGGCTTTTTCCAGTCTTTCTTGGCTTGGATGCTTCCATTCAAAACTTTGACGCTTGGTCTCTGGACCATTTTAAAAACACCGTGTCTCATCGCTAGTTACACGATTTAAAGACGGCCATATGGAAATAAATAACGACGAACATCTTGGTGCAAAAAAATCTACGGTTATGAAAAGTAACATCGAACTTGTGTGTCAATTTATCACCAATGAGCCGAAATCCTCACTACGATACGTGGGAATGGAATAAAGTGTTTTCAAAGACTCTATTCATCGCATTTTGACACAGCATTTGTGACTGGGAAAGATTTGTGCAAGGTTTGTACCACACAAGCTAACTGAATTCAACACTGTACAGACTTGATTAAAGACTCAAAAAAGGACGAAAACTTCATGCATTTGATTGTATTTCTGTCGATGACACATAGTGTTGTCAATATGATCCAGGGGCTAAGCGTCAAAGCTCTAAATGGAAGCATCCAAGCGAAGAAACACCGAAAGAAATTCCTATGAAGAAGTCAAAAATGAAGACAATACTGATTTGTTTTTATGATTCGAAAGGCATAGTGCACAAAGAGTTCGTACCAACTAGTCATTCAGTCAATGCTGTATATCATCTTAGTGCTATGTATTGTCATTTGACGCGTTTTAGTCGTGTGCGCCCTTAATATCGTGAAAATGGTAGCTGGCGTTTGTTACACAATAATGCACCATTTCATCGCTTGACGTTTATCACTGCTTTTTTAATTAAAAATGACATTTTAACCAGCAACTATTCAAGTTCTTCTATTCTCCAAACTACATTTGCCGATGAAAGGACAAAGTTCTGCCTATGTCGAAGATATGAAAAAGGTTTTGACAGCGATCTTGAAGGACATCTCCAAAAATGAACTTAAAAATTCATTCGGCATGTTAATTGACTGTACAAAACGTTGTAGCGAAGCTGAAGGCGGCTGCTTTGAATAAAATGAATGAATTTTGCCAAAATATTATAATAAGTTTTTATTTTTATTTTTAAAAGAGTTAGGTTTTCTCTGGGACACATTGTATATTTTGAAATAAAAATTCTTATCAAAATATTTACTGTTTTATGAATATATTAAACAGAAAAGCGGTGAAGTCCTTTGAAGGTCATAATTTTGGAACACATTAATATGTATTTTAATAATAATAATAATAATAATAGCTTTATTGTAATTCGTCGAAAAGAAAGAAATACAGACGTCATGACATAGATATGTTACATATGTAATTAAAAAGTAGTGGAGTCCACTCTCCATCAAGGCAAGGCGGTGTTTAGGATAGTAGTAATCATTTTTGTGTCTTGTGGAGTAATCGTGAGTAGCGATATGCTCCTCAAACAAATGTTCATGCTTGTAAGCAAAAAGCGGGACCTCAAAAATATATATCCCAAAAACAGTTAGGAGAAAATGTTCTCTGAACACGCCCCTGCACGACTGCTCGAAATTCATGTTGTGCATTATTCTGAGGATTCTTTTCTGAATTATAAATACGCGATCCAATTCACTGCTACTACTCCAAACAGCAATGCCATACCTTACCCTGGAGTAAAAGCATCCAAAATATATCATTCGTAGCGCCTGATCGCCAACGAGTTTCCTCAAAAGACGAATCCCAAAGCACACATTTGCAAGGATTTTACATAAAACATTGATATGATCCTTCCACTTTAGGAACTGATCGACCGTAACTCCCAATAAGCGAACACTATTTTGTACAGGATACAAGGAATGGCCAAGCTCGTCACTGTTAGGAATATCAGTAAAATTGTTGCATCTAAACAGAATTATGTTTGTCTTCGAGTTGTTAATATTCAGGTTATTACATGACAGCCAGTTCTGGACTGTACCCAGTACAGATTCAGTGTCGTCAATAACCTGATTTAAAGAATTGCCGGTGACCAAAAGCGTGGTATCATTGGCATAATTGATTGTAAGGCATTGATTATTAGGTCTGTGATCCAGATAGTGAATGTCATTGAAATATAAGAGAAATAAGATGGGCCCAAGGTTACTACCCTGTGGAACACCCCTAGAGAACATTATCTCGTCTGAATAAACATTACAACCTTTGATATTTAAGCACACCGATTGTGATCTGTTACTAATGTAAGATTTGAACCAAGAGAGGGCAGTGACTCTTATACCGTAGCGTTCGAGTTTGCTTAAAAGAAGTTTGTGATCCAAAGTGTCAAAAGCTTTAGACAAATCTAACAAGCACCCACATGGTTGTCTTTTGTCATCCAATGCATTGAGGACTTTGTCAGTGAAATCATATAGAGCGGTTTCAATACTCTTACCCTTGGCAAACTCATGTTGATTTTTATTAATTAAACCATGCTTTGATAAGAAATGTGTTAATCTGGAGTACGCTGCTTTCTCGAATAATTTTGAAAGAAAATATTGTTAGCAATATTTTATTTTTCTCCATATGGCAAACACAACTAACTTAGTTGTTTATCTACATAAATGAATTTATATAGAAATAAAATCTTTATTGTCCGCTTTTAATTAGAAATATCTCATTAACACTTTTTTTTTCATATTTTATATCAAATGTTAAACCGTTATTAAATATATAACATTAATTAACCAAACATTAATCTTCCATGCTGAAATAACCGTGTGAATTGTAGAAATTTGCTTCGATCAAATTTAATCTCCCAATTAATAGAATCACCGTGAGAGTTTTCAAGTAAAGTGTAAGAACTTTTTTATTACTCGTAAAGTAAGAAATTATGTTTATTCTTCTGCTTTTCGTTAAAGGTTTATTACCAACTTCGCTCGAAAGAATTTGTACTTAACACTAACCTAACTTTCATTGTTGCTAGCTGTTTTGTGAGGTTATGTGAAATAAACGTCGAACTATCATTTACTTGAATATCGATTTTTATTTGTAGAAAACTTAGAGGCCCTGAAAATTCTCTTTTAATTTAAGTAAACGATGCAACACCATCTAAACAATTTAATTTAATTATTTATTATATTCTCTACTATTTAATTTAAAATTTATCGTTAATATGTAAAACTAACATAAACTCTCATTAGCTCCAAATGGGGGGCTATGTTAATAATTATAACATTAAAAATAATAATAATACCAATGGCAAAAAATGGGATAATTGTTTCCAGAAACGGAAGGACTTATTTTAGCAATATAAGATGATTTAATCACCACAAAGAACAGTATAAAACACATAATTAAAGAAACTTTATAAAATGATAATTACAATATAATAATGCTTATTTGTCCAGCAAGAAAATTCCATTTAAAGAACTTACAATAGAAATACATAGGAATCTCCATAAACAATACAAAACGATATATCTATACAGGGTTAGGTAATAAAATTTTCCATATTTAAGTGAATATTAATAGGGGATTCGATGAGCATATTTATATAAAAATGAATCAATTTCGTCGGAAATTATATTAATTTTTAATTTTAGATGAAACATCCTGTATATTTTTGAGAATTTCAATAGAAATTTGCTTTGAGAATTCAGTAATAATAAGGTTTAGAATCCTTTTATTGAATTCCAACATGTCGTGCTTCCAACGACATTTTGGGATATACTATATTGAAATGAATATGTAATCGTAAGCTTGAAGAACGACAGCACGACAAACTGAACAATATTTTGGAATATGTTATCACTAGTACACTATACATTGATAATTGACTCTCAACGATAGACTTAAACTTTTCTTCCACTTATCGATGCAATACTTCTTGAGTGTTAAATAACTGATAATAACGGGTCGTCCACTAGGAACTTTCGAACTTCGACAATTGATAGAGGCCATATTGTTGGAGCTACATCTGTCGAATTTGCTGTCATTTATTCAGTCTCTTTTACCAAATCACCGTGGACGGATTTAGCGTTCAACAACACGTGAAAATCATAAAATTGTTTTATCAAAATAGGTGTTCTGTTCGGGCAACGTTTCGCGCGCTTGGCCCATTTTACAGTTGCCGTAATCGTCCTACGGAGAGCACTATTGACAGTGTGGTGAATAAATTTGAGTCCACTGGTTCAGTAAACAATGAAGCAACACCCGTACGACGACGAAACGCAAGACAGTGGCGATGTTTTCATCGCCACTCTCCCTGAGAGTTTGCAGGAGAATCCGAGGCAGTCGATTTTGCGTCACTCACAAGAACTCGGCCTTTCGTAGTCCACAACTTGGCGAATTTTGCTTCGTGACTTGGACCTGCACCCGTACAAAATTTAACTAACCCAGGAGCTGAAGGTAAATGACGTGTGTTCGCTGAATGGGCCCTGGGGTAGTTGGAAACTGACCATAATTTTCATCAAAAAATCATGTTCAGTGATGAAACCCATTTCTCCATGAATGGGCACGTCGACAAATAAAATTGGCAAATTTGGGACGATAGAAATCCACACGAGGTCCAAGAGCGTCTAACGCATCCCGAAAAAGTCACCGTTTGTTGTGTTTTTTGAGCTGGCGGCGTCATTGGTCCATATTTTTCTGAGAACGATGTTGGCCAGGCCATCACCGTCAACGGCCAGCGCTATAGGTCGATAATTACCAACTTCTTTTGGCCTGAGTTGGATGATATAGACACCAACGACATGTGGCTCATGCCACATTGGACGTTCTGCACGAGCAATTTGAAGGCATAGTCATCTCACATGGAGGTGATGTGAACTGACTACCGAGATCGTGCGATTTGACCCCGTTAGATTCTTTCTTGTGGGGTTTTCTTAAGTTGCAGGTCTATGCAAACGAGCCACAAACCACAGCGACTCTCAAAGCCAACACAACCTATGCCGTTGATCATTTTCAGCTTGATTTATGCGCCAGAGTCATGGAAAATTGGACATTTCGGATGCGCGCCACCTAGCGATGTCGCGGCGGACATTTGTGCGATGTTATATTCCATACATAATAGCATCGATAAGCCTTTCAAACGAATAACAAATTTCGATGATATCTCACACACACTTTATTTTATTTAAGTTTAAAGATAGGAACACTTAATGAAAGACCCGTTATCTATTGAGCCATGGGAGTGGGGAACAAATCTCTCAACAAACATAAATAGAATTCTTCCTTCCAATAGTATTAACACAAAATCAAATTTAAAATTCGGTTATATTATCTAGTTATTGTACAAAAAGCAAAAATTTATTTATATACATCAGTTTTTAAAACCTAGTGCAATAAAACTTATTGAAAAGAATATCGTTCATCCTAGAAGAACCACAAATTGAAAGAGAATTCGCCAGAGAATTCTAACATCATAAAAAACATATTATGTACACCTGTTCGTTGTGGGAACTTGGTTTTCGATCCCTTAGGGATCGTTCATTCTTTTTAGCGCCGCTCTCTAGATTGATATTCAGGTAAGCGTAAATTAATTCAGCTCTTGTTGGTCACTTTTTTTTTAAACGAATCCATTTGTTCGTGATGACCCACATGTACCCGTACACAAAAGTGAGATCGTATATCAACTAAATTGTTTTTTTAGATCGAAAGAATACCAGAGGATTGATGGATTCGCAATCGGACATTTGAAAATTATGAATTTAATAGATATTTCTGTGGTTGTTTTTGTGTGTTACGTAGCTTGTTCGATACTGGTTGAAAATAAGCGATAGCAGATGTACGTTATTTACATATGTGGTGTTTATTATAATTTAAATATCCCATAGAAAGTAAATTATTAAAGCAATAAAAATGGACTAATGAACAATGCTTAAACACATACCGGGTGTCCCATGACATAATCGCCACAGTTAAGGATGTATTACTCAAGCAATTTCAAATTGAAAATGTCTACTGAACATATGGAGGTATTATGTACCGCTGCTGATTTCGTTGTGGTTAAAAAGTCAGGTGGCTATGATTCATCAATTATGTCAATTTAGTTAATTTTTTCAATTGAAGAATACACCGATATTCACTTGTTAATGGATTGTGTAATGGAAATGGATGAGCGGCAGCTGATGAATACTGTCAGCGATTTTTCACTCGTGAAATACTTTGTAGAACTACTTTTAGCAAAGTCCATCTAAATAGGTAAGTTTCCTGCAGCACTTCTGAACGTACAAGAACTTGCTCAAGAAAGAACAACACTCATTGTGGTAGACGCCAAGCCTTCTATTAGTGTTCGAAGAATAGCCGGTAGATTTAACGTAGGCCACTTAAGAGTATGTGTAGTTGTGAACTTTACACAATTTCGGATTGTACATTTACCATATCTTACCTATATAAACTTTAAAACCAGACGACTATGCATCAAGACTTAAATTTAGCCGCTGGTTATTGAGAAATCGAGAGCCTTACCGAAAAATATTGTTTAATGATGAAGCTTCACACACACACATGAATGCTTCACAAGAAGCAGCATCAATAACACCAGGAATTCATATTATCGACCACTTGAAAATTCATAGCAAATTCATGGTAGAGTTTCGACGAATGTCTGGTTTGGCATTATTGACGACCATCTGATTGGATCGTTGATAATCGAAGAACGTCTCACAGGAGTTCATTATTTACGTTCTCTAGTAAATGACGTTACAGCAACACTGGATAACATTCCTATAAATGTGGAAGGACGAATATGGAAACAACACGATTGTGCACCCTTCACACTTTGGTAAGAGAGTAACAGATTCTCTTAATCAAAATTATACGAACCCGTGGATTGGAAGAGGTTCAGTAGTTACTTGACCGCAGAGATTAATATATTTAAGTCTCTCTATTATTTTTTATTGGGAAGTCTGACGACTGAAGTTTAATTTATGTCAAATAACTTGAGAGCAGAGAACGATTTGTTGCTAGAATTATGAATGTCGCAGAAACTAGTTGCACTTATCCTGAGACTGTTTGCAGAGCTTCCTTTTCAATTCTATGAAGAGCTTGACTATGTATACAGCAATGGATGTATATTTTGAACAATCAATTCAATAAAGCTTCTTCTTTTAAAGGATTTTCATTGACGCTCTTTTTGAAGCGTACATAATACCTACACTAGTAGGGTTATCTAAAACTGCAAATCCTTGCAACTCAGTTAAGATAGTTTTGGGCTTGTATTCATTAGATATTTTTAACTTGAAATTGATTCAGAATATCATCCTCAAGCTGCGGTAATGATATCATGAGAGACCAAATGTAAATCTTATTCGTCATTTCCAACTGGTCATATTATTTCCGTAAAACAAGTCTACGAACGTCTGAAACACTGCTAGAGAAATTAAAGCAGACCAACAATACGAGAGAATATGTGCCGATTTCCTAATACCGCTGCTACTACAACTACTCCTACTACGCTCTATAATGTTAATAATAATTAATATTTATGTCTTACTATTTACCAAAATTGTACAAAGTATATATATCAAACATGAACGCCAAAAATTGAAATTAAAGAAATCTATTAAATCCAGGATAAGCTATGTATTAATTTGAAATTGAATGTTTTCAAGAACAGTACCAATCGTGATACACACTAATATACACTCAATAAATTACCTGGAACCATTCAGTGTGTATATCGAGGTCTCCTGTTGACTCACAAAAACAATTATAAAAGCGCAAGTGGTATATATTCGACCACCTTAGTCTTAGCTCCGATTATAATATTTTTCGAAATTAAGAAGGACAAATTTTTACAGTGAAGAAGATCTGTAAAAAGGTATCACGATTTTTCTCGGAACTGATAGTAGAGGAACAATAATATACAATATTGCAAAACTTCATCTCACACTGAAAAAAGTGTTTCAGTATTTGCCTTCACACCTAACAGAGAATCCTTTTCTGGGCATCGACTGTTTGAGGTAGACTTGTAGGAGCAATATTTGGAAGCTTTGTGGGCTAGAAATGTTTTTTCTAACGCTAGGTGAGCAGCTGTATCCACCGTCGCCTGGGATTTAGGTAATTCAAGACCATCCATCCATAGGAATTTAATAATAAATGGTTTGCATACATTCAAGTTAATCTACTTTGTGCTCTATAACTCGAAGATGCTGAACTACGTATACAATTTTGTTAAATAATTTTATCTCGAACACAAGAAAATCCTCATTTTTTCCAAAACTAATTTGGACAGATGTATCTAAATTTAGCAGCGAAGATATATATATATATATATATATATATATATATATATATATATATATATATATAGCAGACACAACTGTCGCTTTTTGGTTTATGAATATCCACACGTCATTCGTGAGAGAAATTTTCAAACTAAATTTATTGATAGCGTTGTCTGTCTAGTTAAAGATATTCAGGTTCGATACCTTATATACGAAAATAATTTAATAACATAAAATACCTCCATATTTTACGAACTGTCACAGCTGAATTCCTGGGAGGTATATCCTTAAATCAATTGATAAGTTACAGGTACCTACTCAATGAGATATTTGAGAAGCGATGGATAAAACGTTTAGGACCCTGAAATGGGCCAGCAATTACCCCAGATCTTTCGCCAGTAGATTTTATGTTTAAGGTGTAACTAAATAAAAGTCATTCCGATTGATTCAAAAGAAGATCTAATTGCTCGGGTAAAATCAGTTGAAGCTTTGCTGGAAACGCAAACACCAGACAACAAGCTGTTATAGATGAATTTATGGCAAGGATAAAGAATTATTTAGGAGTAGTTGGGGTGTCATATCAGACATACGAATCAATATTTCCAATTATCATTAAATAATGATTATTATTCTCATTCTTGTCGCTGTGACACAGTTATTAATGGGTGGTCGCCGTGAGACATCCTGTATATTGCAATTGCTAAAATTCCCTTCCATTTTTTCTATTTTCACAGATATGGTTGATTAAGTATTCTATTTCGGCTGTACTGGTAGTTGACTTGGAATATGGAAAATGATGAAGTTCTAATGATAATACTTATGCAAAATAAGAAAAAAATTATATTAAATTTCACAACGAAAAATTTCGCTGGTACAAATTCAATTCCCTTATTTTCACATAACGTACGAAGACAAGACGCCATAAAAAATTTCGATACGTTTGTTTCGAGAAAAATACAGCGAATATTCCTGAATAGAATGCGGAAGTTCGTCCGCCGGTGGCTCGGGAAGATCATTTTAATAACTCAGGCTTTCTTGTTGCCGCGGTCAAAATGGATTTAGGAGTGACTTGGGAGCCCTTGTTTACCGTGTGCGTCGCCCGAGAGGCAAACTTGCGCTTTCAAATGATGAAATGAAACTGCCGAGGAAGTGTTAACTCGTAATGAAAAAGGTCGGCACGAAACGGAGGGAATAGAAATCTTCTGTCCTTCTCTCGCGTGCTGTAAGCGAAAATTCTAATTATTTCTGTTTAGGTTGTGTTGCTTTTCATTCGGCTGATATTGAATATCCTTTTCGATGTTCATTTTCCGGTGTTCCTATGGTCCTAAACACCCAGCGATGTTACGACATCATTTATCTGTTTTTATTCTTGTTGATTTATGACAAATATTCATTAAGAGGATTTGTAACCATGTTTTCGTTTTTAAATGTTATTACTTTGTTTAAGATGACAAGGCTATTTGTTATGAAAAATGATTTATATCTTTCTTATTGTTAAGGAATTTAAATATTTATTTTTCACCCATTACACTGGTCAACACGACTTTTACTGACTTTTAAATAAGATTTAACTGGTATAAAATAACACATGGATCAATAAGTCCCGAGACTAACAATGAAAACAACATTTTTTTTGCAAAATTTATTTTTATTCATCAACATAATCACCTTTTAGGGTGATACAATGGTTCCAACGCTTTTCCAATTTTTGAATACCATGTTTATAAAAAAATTTATCTTTGGCTTCAAAATAAGCTTCAGTTTCAGCGATGACCTCCTCATTTGAACCAAATCTTTTTCCCTGGAGCATTTTTTTAAGATCAGCAAAGAGCCAGTAGTCACTGGGGGCTAAATCTGGCGAATATGGGGGGTGGGGAAGCAGATCAAAACCCAATTCGCTCAATTTTGCCATTGTTTTCATCGACTTGTGGCAGGGTGCATTGTCTTGGTGAAAAAGGATTTTTTTTCTCTGCATGTGCGGTCGTTTTTTTGCGATTTCCTCCTTCAAAAGCACCAGTAAGTCAATATAATAATCACTGTTGATCGATTTACCTTTTTCGAGGTAGTCAATGAAAATCACGCCATGTGTATCCCAAAAAACTGACGCCAGGACTTTGCCAGCTGACTGCTGCGTTTTCGGACGTTTCGGACGGCTTTCGCCAGCTGTGCGCCACTCAAATGACTGCCGCTTCGACTCTGGAGTGTAGTGATGTATCCATGTTTCGTCCATGGTCACGTAACGACGCAAGAAATCTTTTTTGTTGCGAGTAAATAGCGATAAACAGCTTTCTGAATCATCGACTCGTTGCTGTTTTTGTTCCATCGAAAGCAATCGCGGCACCCACTTGGAAAAAACCTTTTTCATGCTCAATTTTTCATGAAGGATAGTAAATACACTTCCATATGATATCTGTGTCATCTCAGCAATCTCACGGAGCTTCACTTTACGATCTTTCATTATAATTTTTGTCACTTCACTCACATTTTCCGGTGTAACGGCTTCCACAGGTCTACCCGAGCGTTCCGCGTCATTTGTGTCGGTACGACCACGTTTAAACTCGGCAAACCACCGACAAATCGTTGCTTTTGATGGACAAGAGTCCGGGTAACATTTTTCAATCCATTGTTTTGCTTGCGTGGTGTTTTTACCCATTAAAAAACAATGTTTTATCAGAACACGAAGCTCGGTTTTTTCCATTGTTTAAACAAACTACAAAACGACTTTACTCCAACCTCGATAACTCAGCTGTTTCTGGTCCGATCGACTTAAAATTTTGACACGTTTCAAGCAAAGGTTAGTACTCTAGAAAGACGTGGTTACTGGTTTACTACGAGCGCCATCTATGGGTTAGTCTCGGGACTTATTGATCCATGTGTTAAACAAAGGACAAAATTGTAGCAATTTGTTTATTTAAATACGACAGTTACTTACATAAATAATTAGGCAATATTCAATACAAATTACAAGCGTATTTACACAAAAAATTCAACACGCAAGTTTCAGGGAATAAATTTCCACCCTGAACACTTCTCTACTATATTGTCTGTTTTGGCTATGCCTACGAATAATCGAACAGAAGTCGACCACCATCTAAGGACGCCATCTTCTTGGTACCAGTCTTCTATAACCTTTAAATCTTTAATCCTGTCCATCCCTTACGACATCTAAATTTTCGGGACACCTATCAAGGTACAAAATGCAGCTTTATACTCATCTTGCAACCTAGGCGGTTGAAATTTTCAATCATCGTTTCCACTAAATCTTTGTAATTACACGTCTTTTTGTTCCTAAAGAAATTGATGGAAACCATGATGAATGAAGTTCAGATCTCTTTCTCAATTTTATTCATAGTGTTAATAATAGTAATATATTTATTGTTCAGCAGGCGAACCCAATTATAAGACAAAACGTTAAAATACCAATAGGACGAAGAACATGCAGTAAAAATAAATTTCAAAAGTAACTAGCAATGTAAAAATTAACTTAATTAACTTAAAATAATCGAAAATTAAGAATTAAAAGAACCGACAAAGATATCTCTATAGTGTCTGTTGGCGTTCAGCGACATATGACACAGTGGAGCCTTCCAGGGAAGATTCATCCTCGGTGTACGGTAGACAAAAGTGACTTCTGGAGGAGGAGCAAGAAACTGAGAAGTTTAGTTTGGCCAAGAGGTCTGAACAGTCAATCTGACCATTCACCATTCTTGTAAAGAAAACGAGCACTCTGTCTGGATCTGCGTTTCTTCAGTGATTGAACATTGTACCCCTCTAACATAACATTGTATTCGACGTCATGCTCAGGATACACACCTGTTAATTTGAATGTGAGGAATTTCAGGAATCGACGTTGAACGCGTTCGATTGCGTTTATCTGCGAGCCGTACAAGAGATACCATACAGTCGACCCATATTCCAGCTTACTGACAACCAATGCAAAGAACAATATTTTCAATAAGCTAATATCTTTAAAATATTGTGTTTTCCTCATTATAAAGCCAACACTCTTAAACACAGAACGACAATTGTAAATTAAAACTCAGTGTGGAATCAAAGAAAATACCGAGGTCTTTGATGGAATCAACTTTCATTTCAAGACTGTGCCCATCTAGGGAGTATGAGGAAGATATAGGAGATAACTTGGGTGTAAATGACATGGCAAAACATTTGTCTATGTTCGAACAAAGACAATTAGGCTTAGACCAAGCCGAAATAACATCTAGATTCGCTTGAAGCCAATTGATATCTTCAATGGAATAAACAACTGTAAAAATCTTTACGTCGGCATAGCACAAGATAGGACAAGGCAAGGTCAGTAGTAAGTCATTTATGTAAAGTAAAAATAATAGTGGGACAACGCACCAGCTCACAATACCTTGTCTATAAAGCAGTTTTCAGCAGACAAGCTCTTTGTTCTGCTCGATCATCCTCCGTATTCGCCAGATCTTGCACAATGTGACTTCTAGTTGTTCCAAAAGTGAAAAGTGTATTGAAGGGGATACATTTTCAGTCTGTTGAGGCTGACAATTGATGAACTACAGCATTGTTTCGAACAATGGAAGACACGTATACAGTGATGTACAGTTGGGAGAGTAGAGTACGTTTATGGAGATGAAAGCGAGATATAAATTTATTTGCAATAAATAACATTTCTCGTACCGGCCTCGTTATTTAAGAGCCACACCTCGTATACGTCAACTTACTTATTTTATTTCGTAGGTAGATAGCAATTTTATCATTTCAGCGCTTTAGTACACACTTCATTCAGTAAATGCATTAGCGTGCAACTTTTAACCCAATTTAATTGCACCATTTTGGCTGTATGCCTCGCTCGCGAGCACTGAAAAAAAATCCATCTTACCGCAGAAAACATTCAACAATTCTTTAGACGGTACTCCCTGCGGGGCAACATATAAAAAGCTCTTGTAATGCAATTGAGCCACTTGAGTTTAGACCCGAGCGAGAGAATGGGTCCACCAGGGCTACGATCCGTAACGACTCCATTACCGTCACGGCCTGTGGTTTATCGCCGCCATCTCGTCGGTACTACTGTGTTCGCTCCTTACTACCAACTGTTTACTGCTAAAATTTCATGTAACTGCAATTGTACACCGCTTTGCCGTAAGGCAGTTATTATTATTGTTATCTCCTACGAGACTGGATCGAATTAACACTATGTAGGTACTTCGCCGCAGTCTTTTACAAGAACCTGCCTGTCTGTTTGTTGTGCATCGCCTGAAACTTGTTAAGTGTTTTTAAGAGCACGTAAACATTTTATGCTTACTTATTGCGAATTATATTTTCATTTTAAAGAGATAGATGCGTCTAATGCTAAAGTTAGCCAACACTTTTTTACCAAAACTTAATAAAAATTACGTGGTCCGCTAAAATGAAACATAGAACATGTTCAAAATTAATGCACCACTCAAATAATTCTATAGAATTGTTATAAAATTGTTTGATTGGCGAATTATTTTTTAACATCGTAAAAGCTATTTTTGGAATTGTTAAAATTACGTAGACAAACAAATAAAAGTTAATAACCCATAATACCTCACCTAGGTCTGATAACTACTTGTATTGATCGTGGTAAGATCATCATCAAATTTCGAATTACTTCTAGAGGAATATTATCCTATTCGAAACGAATTGCTTATTACAATTCGTGCAGATTGCTAGGAGCTGGTAGATGTCGCCTGTTGATGTTTTAGCGGAATCCCAAACGTGCTTAATTGTATTTATGTATGGTAGGTTCGTAGTGGCCAGCCCATGACTTGACTATTGACCTCTTGCTAGTAATCCTAAACTTGTCTAGCTATATGAAGGTCTCGCATTATCCAGCTTGAACCTGAAATTGTGCTGTAGAAAACATGCGAAAAGCATTTGACGGTCCCAAATAATATGCTATAGATATCTTCCGAGATTGAGAGATTTTTCAGTTCATCGTCACACCCTTTCGCGACCATCTGGACATTTTAAACTCACTCTAGTCTGGTCTTTAGACTTTAAACTTCGAAAATGCCATAAGGTAAATGTCTGAGCATAATAGAAATGACAACACCCTATTTACGACCGTTTCGAGTATTAAACTATTTTGCATTCATTTAAACCAATCCGAAAACATTGCCGCCACTGGGAAGGCGATATCTCCAAAATATGGGTTTTGAATGCTTCAACTGCCACTTTCGGCTTAGAAAACCGTCGATCATGAAGTTCATTCTTCACGTGTGAGAACAAAAAGAAATCACAGAGTGCTAGATCAGGACTGTAGCTCATCAATTCAATGTCTTGCCCAGTCAAATATTCAATTATTTGAACCGATCTGTTAAAACTCGCATTGTCATGGTGGAAAATGATCTGCCGTTTTCGGTTTGTTTTCCTTATTTCTTCAAAAACTTCTGGCAAACAAAGAGTTGTGCACCATTCGTAATTGACTGTTCTACAACTCTCTAAAGGCACGGTTGCAACGTGACGGATTTTTCCGAAAAACAGGCGACCATTTATTTTGATGTGCTTTGAGCGCGAACAACTTTTGTTGGTTTTAGCTCATTTTGGAATACCCACACAGTCGAGCACTGTTTACTATAGGGCTCATACGTATAGATCCAAGATTCATCACCTGTGATGACTTTATAAATGTTCTTTGAAGCACGGCCATTGTATTTTTGTGCATTTCTTGACACCAACCAACGCGAGTCCTTTTTTGAGCCGTTGTCAAATTATGTACTACCCAACGTGAACATAGCTTCTTTATCGGCTAAATGTTCATACAGGATCTTATGCCCGCTGGTGTTGCTAATACCTAGAGATGCCTCGATCTCACGGTACGTCACATGACAGTCTTGCATTATCAATTCAGACAATGTATTAATGTTTTCCGACACAACAACATTTGTGGGACGACCTTCACAAAATTCACCGTCCAAAGAACGCCATCCAAGTTTGAATTCACTATGCTAACGATATACTGTAGTTTTCGATGGTGCTTCATCACCATATAAAGAATTCAACTCGTCGCTGCATTCTTGTTGAGATAATCCACGCCGAAAATTATGAAAAATAATTGCACGAAAATGTTCGCCAGTTAATTCCATTTTTTCGCTGACATAAAATTTTTAAATTACTGTGAATAACAGAAATAGGGACCAGCAGCACTAACAGTGTTGCCAGTTGCCGAAATATAAACGGCTACCCTCGTATAAACTCTGGTATTATTAACGAACTCATGTTCTATGGGTTAACATGCTGTCTTCGATACACCAAAATAATGGAAAAGCAATACCTCCCTCTCTCGTCCGAACATGCTAACGTCCGAACGAAAAAAGAAAGATTGTATTTGTCTCATTATATAGATAACTTTGTTATTACGATACGAGTGAGCGTTTTTATATTCGCGGAATGAGCGGGTTGTAGAGGGGTGAGGAGGCGCATTGGGGGCGTGGCCTATGCAGCGACTCATGATTAGTATAAATACGAAGTTTCATTGTTATTAGACAGTTAGTCTTTGAGCTATCGTCAACCAAGTAACATAATCAGGAGTGAAAAGTGAAATACGGAAAAAATCGAATATCGTGCCGTTATAAAGTTCCTTACCAGGCAAGGAAAATCAGTTGCGACCATAATGAATGAGATGTCATTGGTTTACGGCGACTCTTGTCCAGGAAAAACCATGGTGTACAAGTGGCATAGTTTATTTAAACAAGGAAGTGAATCCCTTGAAGACGACCCGAGGCCGGGCAGGAGCATTGAGGTGACCACGCCAGCACTTATCCAAAAAGTTGAACAAATTGTACTCGAAGATGCTCGACTAAAGAAGAAACAACTCGCAGAAATGGTTGGAGTATCCGATACAACAATTTTTTAAAATCCTACACGATCATCTCGGCATGTCTAAGGTCAGCGCAAGATGGGTGCCGAGAATGCTCACGCCGCCGCAAAAACAACAGCGCGTAGAGTGTTCGCGTGCATTTTTGGACCTCTGTAATGAAGACAAGGATAGTGTATTGAGTGGAATTGTTACTGGAGACGAAACTTGGGTTCATCATTATGAACCTGAGTCCAAACAAGACTCCATGCAGTGGCATAAAAAGGGCACAGCACCTCCCAAGAAATTTAAAGTGTCACAATCAGCTGGGAAACTCATGGCAACGGTATTTTGGGACTCGGAAGGAATATTGTTAATTGATTATAAAGATAAAGGTGTTTCTATAACCTGAGAATATTACTCTTCAATATTAGAGTGACTAAAAGAAGCCATTAAAGAGAAAAGACGGGGAAAATTGACAAAAGGTGTTCTGCTTTTGCACGACAACGCGCCCGTCCACAAGAGCCGCGTTGCGTTAGCTGCCCTGCATAAGGTGGGCTTCGAAATTGTGAATCACCCACCCTACAGCCCAGACCTGGTCCCGAGTGATTATTACCTGTTTCCGAAAATGAAAAAAGAGCTGCGGGGTAAAAAATTTACTGCCGATGATGAAGTCAAGGAGGCAGTTTCGGCGTATTTTGCAGATAAAGAGAAATCATTTTTTTATGAGGGTATAAATAAATTAATTGAAAGATGTGAAAAATGTATCCGTCTTGCAGGTGAATATATTGAAAAAGAAAAATAATTTGGTTTTTTTTATTTCCACCCCTGGTCCCCCATTCCGCGAATATAAAAACGCTCCCTCGTATGTATAAAGACAGAACACATTAAAATTAACATATGCTATACGATGAACGTCTGAGAATAATTCAAATGTTAATAACAACCTGTACGTCACGCGTTTTGAGTATTAAACTCTCTTCGGGTAAACTTCCCGTTTTTTTCTTGAAAATTACTAGTGAGCTATTTTAATCGCACTGGTAAATGTGTTTTATTTTCAAATAATAGTTGACACATTACTTCTATAAACGTGAATTAGAAATTTTAATGAAAAATTATTTTTTTTTCAACAATTCCTTGTTATATTTATGTTATTAATTGACTATTCAGTAATAGTGGTCATTAATTATAATGGTATATACGAATAGTTGCAGTTCGGAAGCGAACAATCGCCAAAAATGTTTTTTCAAATATGACAAACCCTTTTTGTTATATAAGCTGCATAGTTTACATTGGTATGCGACATAGGAATTTCATAGAAGTCAGTACTGCGGGCGCTCCTATGAATCTGTCCTGAAATTTTGATATCTGACTGCATTTCGCCGCTTGTAATATTTTATGTAAATCGAATACATGCAGACGTCGTCTCCTATAGATATCATTTGCTGAGAGGATTCTTTTGCGTATATAATGTGACCTTTAGGTCACGCTTACAGAGTTTCAAAATTTCTTCTATCAAAATAGATATCGGTTTTTCGTTGAACTTCGAGTATGCAGTCAGCTGATTACCACAGTGGAAAAGTGAAAAGGATACGCCGTAATCGCAAAAGTGACACGTGACAGAAAAATTTCAATATCCTTTTCTGAACGTAAATCGTGCACGTGATCCAATTTTTGGCGAACAGTTGTTTACTTCGTATAGTACGCGAAATTATTGATATAAGATTTCTAATAGCGAGGTCGAAAACGTTAGAATATAAACTCCTGGACAAAATTAAATCATCAGAAAAGTCTCGGCTTTTTCTTCTATTTTTTCCGAAGAATTAAATCACACTATCTATGTGCTATTATAAATATACTATTTCGACCAATATTAAATAAATTAAAACATCGGAAAAAAACATGAATAAGTAAGATAAATTTTAATGAGAGCTGTTGTTGATTAAATTAATCAATTACGGTTAACCCTTTTCCACAATTATTTTCGTATTCTAATACGTATTTGGACAACTAAGTTGTCATTATCAGCAGATAATTAATTACAATGTCCCATCTGGAACCACAACAAAACCCATACAAAGACAAAGCTCGTATCAGATTTACACCGTCGAAAGCCAAACACGCACTGTAGATTCATTTCGCAGAATTTAATTTGTATTCTAGTCTTGAACTAAAACTTAGCTTAAGCTATCTATTTTTGGCGTGTACTGTGACTGCCATAGCTTAAAAATATGTTACTGAAGCAATTTAAAGTCTGATGAATATATACCAAAAACTCTGTTATACGTGAGCTACAAGCATTTGTAGTCTTAGATAACATTGTTAATGCAAGTACTGTATATCGTTGCGAAAAGAAAAATCTCAATGAAAATTATTTATAAGGAAGCTGCTTTATTGAATCAGTTGTTTAGAATGTACACTTTGTTGCTGTATACATAGTCTAGCTCTTATAATTGAAGACTTGAAGACGTAGCTCTCGCTAACACTCTTAAGATCAGCACGTGTGCTATCCACGAGTTGTTCTCTTCTTTCAAGTTGTTCTGCATAAACCACATTTTTCAGCCTTCTCCATAAAGAATAATATTGGGATTAAGTTTGGAAACCTAAACGATTAGGAAACTGCTGAACGTCTGTCAATTCAACAGTTCAAATAAATTTGATTAAAAAAATCTGTTACTTGTCAAACAAATTGCGGAGGTGCGTCATCGTGCTGTGTCAACATTACATTAGGAAGAATATCAATCAATAATGTTGTAAGATCATTATCCAGAAAACGTGAATAACAAGCTGCCTTGAGACGAGATTATAAGTGGATCAATGAGACGATCGTCAATAATACAACACCAAACAATTTTCAAATGTCCAACAGAATAATCTCATTGTGTTTTTGTTGTCGTTTCTGATGAAGGAGGTTTCACCACTAAACAATATTTGCCGACAAAACCCTCGATTTCTCACTAACTACCGGTCAAATTCATGTCTTGATGCGTAGTCGCTAGATTTTAAAACTTATACAAGTAAGATATGAAACGGGCAAAAAAACGAAATTGGGAATCGTCTCAAGAGTTATTCTGACTTATAATAACATTATGAAACCTCCTCTTCCAACCCAAATATTTCATTTAGAAAGTGCTTTTGCACCCTTTTCAGAAACAAATATTGCTATAGATAATAAGAATACGATATAATCGCCCATTATAAGTCTTGCAAGTCTGCTGACCACTTACCTTTTACCGTTCTTTGATATTTCGCTTTTAACAGAGGATTTGGAAGACTATTATGATCATTTTTCATCCTATCCTGATGCTGACTGTTTTTTATTACTTCTTCAACAGATGGTATTTGTAGGATTTTCTGAAGGATTTGGTTTAATATGTACCAAAATGCGTCAGCCGCAAAACGTAGAACTATTGACTTCTCTGTATTATAACTAGTTTTGATTTACTGATATATTCCCTTTATCGTAGGTTCATATTAGTTCAATGGTGTTCTTTTGTAAAAGAATTAGGCTTTTAAGTGATAGCTTAAATTTTCTTTCGATTAGCCAATATAGTTCCTCTACCCTGATGTCAACTTCTTTTCGCCATTTAACTAAGTGATATCTCTTATTGACCTTTCTGTCCATGTGCATACCCAAAAATTTTCTGCTTGTAGATAGCGGAATTTCTATACTGATTAAGTGCAGTAAGGAATATCGACCGGGTTTGAACATTTTGAGTTGTGTAGATCTTACTTTGTTCATTTTAATCTTCCAGTTTGGTAACCAGGATTTTGTATAATATAATTAGGTCCGTAAAGAGTTTGAAGCTTGCTAAAACGACTATGCTATCAGCAAAAACAGCCATGGTAGTGCTTATATTTGTCGGAAGTTCTGGAGTAAAAATAAACAGAGCATGGGAGCAATGACACTATCTTGCGGGACACCAGATTTTGTTCAATAATCTTGCAAAGTTCTACTATTCACTCTGCTTATCAATTCTCTTCCCTCTGATTTTCTGTCATTTAGATAAGACTTGGTGATAATAAATAATATAAAGGAATTCCTTGTTCTTTTGTATAGCAGGCAAGTGTGCCAAACTTTACCAAAAGTTCTATGAATATACGGGAATACTGGAATACAGTACTTAATAAAAAAGGAGTTTTTTGACGTTGTATAGCAGACAGGTCATCCCAAAGATCAATTTGGAATTTTCGTTGTACTTCGTCGATTACCAGCTTTGAACGTAGGAGATAAATGAGCCCTTGTTATACAAAGGATTAGTTCAAGCAAAATTATGACTTTAAATAATTTTTTTTTGTGTAAAGAACCAGAGAGCTTTAAGAAGAAATAATATTTGTTTTTAAAATAAGAATTTGTATATATAGTTAGTTTCAATTAAATTAATATTTGATCTTATTGAATTTTGTAAATCATTTTGTTACCTTTATTTTGTCATATTTTTTTGTGTAATACTTGAATATAAATACTTTTACTTTAGTTTGCTGTAAAAAACGATAATCGCAGTTCAAGGTATCTTTTTCTTTAGTATATTTTATATTATAATGAATATAATAATTATGTAAGTCCTGAATACGTATTCGAAGTATCCAATTTGTTCTTGTTTATTATTTAATTATTAATTATTCCACTATTACAAGGGTGGTCGCATAAGTACCCGGCCTGAACTAGAAATGGCAGTAGTTGTCTGAAAAATATCACAGTATTAGAAGTATAAGTATTATAAAGCATATGTTTCAAGTTTGAAGACGCCACATTGTTTAGTATTTGTTTGGCAGCCAACAATACTGAACGTTTTCAGTGAATTTGTAAAAATGGAGAAAATTGGTCGTTGTTACGTGATACAATACTTTTATTTGAAAGACCTCAGCCCAATCGATACAAAAGTTGAACTGGATTCTACTCTGGGTGAGTCTGCTCCTTCGTTTATAACAGTGAAATATTGGACAGCAGAGTTTAAATGAGGCCGTACGAGCTGCTAAGACGAGCATCACAGTAGTCGACCAAATGAGGTGATGACTCCAGAAATGGTGAGGAACTTCCACAAAGCAGAAGTGAATGATCGTCGACTGAAATTGCGCGAACTAGCAGACATATTAGGTATTTCAGAAAGTGCTGTACATCGCATATTATCTGAAAATTTGGACATGAGAAAGCAGTGTGCAGGATGGGTGCAGCGTTTGCTCACACTCGAGCAAAAAAATGATGTGAAGATGTTTCAGTTGAGTGTTTAGGGAAATTTCACAGCCACAAAGCAGAATTTTTGCGCCGTTTCATAACCATTGATGAAACATGGGTTCATCACATCACACCCGAGACAAAAGAACAATCAGAACAATGGACTGAAAAGGGAGAACCGCCGAAGGAGGCGAAAACCGTTTCATCTGCATGCAAAGTCATGGTATCCGTTTTTTTGGGGTGCGCGTGGAATAATTGTCATTGATTATCTTGAAAAAGAACAAAGGCGAGTATTATGCGAACTGATTGCAACGTTTGAGCGAAGAAATCAAGCTAAAATGGCCGCATTTGGCTAAGAAGAAAATGTCATTTCATCAAGACAATGCACCAGCTCACAAATTCGTTATCGCAAGGGCGAAAATTAATGAATTAGAGATTGAATTGCTACCTCATGCACCCTATTCGCCATATTTAGCCCTCTCCGATTATTTTCATTTCCCAAACTTGAAAAATAGTTCGGTGGTCAAAGATTTTCCAACGACGAAGAAGTGATGTCGGCAGTTAATGGCTATTTTGAGGAGCAAGACAGTTCTTATTATAAAAAGGGCATCGAACTTATTGAACATCGCTAAAAAAATGTATATAAAGCTGAAAGGAGATTATGTTTAAAAATAAATATGTTTCTTTCCAAATTGTTTGCATCTTCTGTGTTGGGTCGGTTACTTATGGGACCACCCTCGTACACCAAACCTATACAAATACATAACAGAAACTTTGCCAAACCCAATCAAAGGCCATGATATAACCAAAATGCTAACACTGATATAAAATATTTACAGTATCTTGTATCTTGTTGTATTTATTTATAAAAATAAGTACAACAAGAATAACAAAAACATCAATAAATGTTATTGTTATACTTAATATTATTTAGATATAAAAATTAATACATTAATAATAATTATTGTAATTATGCTTGTCGTTTTTATAGAGGATGCTGAAATTGTAAACTTTTATTTGACATTTCGTTTATAGAAAAGTATCAGTAATATAGGTAGCTGCGTCTTCTTTCAACATATACAGGCAATTTTAGCAATTGTTATTCATCTCAGAATTTCGTTTGCTTTCGTAAATGTAAAGAAAACAATTTTTCCTATACATCACAAACACGTCTGATGGCAGAGGTCAACTGGCTTTTGCCATAAATTTCAGGAATGTTATTATACAACGTAAAGTACATCTACGTCAAATTGCATAGCCGAAAATATTCTATGGCATCCAATCGCAAGCGATATCTTATTACGAATTTGACAGCTCTTTGAATTATTACCATTTTTGATACGGCGTCTCGGCATAAATCTCCGAGCCAGTAGGTGAGAGAGAGACTCACAAAGACCGATGATAGATATTCTAAGCTCCGGACAAATTTTTATACTTCATTTCTACGTATTTATATTATATACTTACAGCGTACCAAATCGTTAATCTTGCGAATAAAATTTAGTTCATAGTACGTATATTTGTTGGGTTAATAAAAACAAAATGGAGTAAAAAACAAGGATTTACTTTTTATGTTCTAGAAGTAACTGCAGCGACTGCACATACAATTGTATATACACATATGCACACACATGTGTATATACCTGGTGTACGGAAAGTCATTCCCGGTTTTTTCGTAACAAAAATACATAATTTGCAAGAAAATGGAAAAATTTATTTATTAAAAGTATTGGACATTTAATTCTACACATCTTGCGTATATTTTAGGCAATTCATGCCATCCCAAAAAAACTGTTTGTTCTTTGAGCAAAACCATTCATCGAGCAGCACTTCGCAAATTTCGTAGAAGTTTTCCAACTTCTTCGAAATTGGCGAAGTGCTGCTCTGCAAGGGCGTGTCCCATTGATGCGAAAAGGCGACAGCCAGACGAGGCACGGTCTGAAGAGTACAGCGGGTGCGATATTATATCCCAACCAAGTGCTTTCAATGCTTACTTACCCGTTTTGCTATATGAGATGGCACATTATCGTGTTGTAAAATCACTTTCTGGACGTTTTCTACCAATGTATAGTTTAAACTGATAATTTGTTGTCAGTATCGATCAGTATTAACTGTTTCACCAAGTTTCAACGGTTCGTAATAGACCACGCCACTCTGATCTTCCCAAACACAGAGCATTGTCTTGCGATCGGAAGGATTTGGCTTTGGAGTCGATGGGCCGGCTTCGACAGGTAATAAACATGATTTTTTGCGCTTGGGGTTTTCGAAATTTTTCATCACCAGTCACTATTCGATGTAGAAATGACCGATCATACCTTTGAATTAGCATTTCATAGCCGATCTTTCGATTCTGCATATGCCTCTTTTGGATTTTTCCCATTGCTATTAATCAGATGCTAATCATTTTCTGGTCAACATTTAACACTTCTGCCTACAGTTTTTGAGTTTGGGCTGAGTCTTCAAACTTTTTCGGTCTACCGGAACGTTCTTTGTCTTGCACATAGAAATCATCACTTTTGAATTGTGGAAACCACGGCTCACATATTTTTATGGTAGGAGCATGCAAGGCAAGTCTCTATCAGCAAACGATGACTTTCAGCGTCTTTTTTTTTTGCCTATTTCATACATGGGACTCTACATTTTCAGAGAATGGTTTTGAAGCTTGATATCGTTAGAATAAAATGATATATGTGTCAAGTCATAACATTGCATACTTAAGCCAAGCGACATCTTTTAGGAAAACAATACATTTTCAATAGAAAATTATTGTATGAGGGGAGGCAAGAGATGAATTGTGATTTAAGATTGTGTCATCAATGTTAAAATCTTTAGAAAGGCTGATATAAAGGCTGTCCCAAAATTAACGCAAGATTTGAATTAAATAGAAAACACAATTTTTAGTCTTTTGATTGTTATTTTCTTCTTGAATCATAAAATACATATCATAGGGTTATGTATAGAATAACACATCGGGCAAATGGTCTCCACGGCTTTCCCATGACCATTATGCATAAATGTGGCTGAATTTAATTGATGCAGTGTTGTGGACATGTGCTTTCAAATAACTCCATAAAAAGAAATCTAATGACGTTAAATCACACCATCTAGGGGGCCAATTCTGATCAACGAAACGAGAGAGTAGACGGCCTGGAAATGTCTCATACAGTAATTGAATTGTTTCACGGGCTGTATGGCATGTGGCATCGTCTTGTTGAAACCACATATTGGCCACATCAATAGTAAGAAGAACTGTGTTATCATGTCGCGATATCGAGTACCAATAACAGTCACTGCTTGGCCAGCCTCATTTTCAAAAAAGTATGGTCCAATTATGCCTCCAGCCCAAAATCCACACCAAACAGTGACACGTTGTGTATGCATTTGTTTTTCGACAATCACATGTGGGTTCTCAGAACCCCAAAAGCGGCAATTTTGGCGATTAGCAAAGCCATCAAGGTGAAAATGTGCTTCACGCTTAGGATTATTTTGCTCGAAAAATCAGCATCCATTTGTTTATGTTCAATAATCCATTCAATCAACTCTCTTCGCTATGCATATGCATTAGGCTTCAGTTGTTGTGTTAATTGAATTTTTGTAAGCATGGAGACACAGATCTTTAGTGAGTATACGTTGTAGAGTGCTTCTTGAAATTTGCAATTCTTGTCCAGGATGCTGAATTGAGGTTGTCACTGGATTATCACCGACACTCTCACGCACTGCTTCGATATTGACATTTGAACGGCTTGTTTTTGGACGACCAGTATGTTTGACGTCTCCAACGGATCCAGTCTCCCTGAATTTTTCAATTAATCTCTTCACAGTTAAATCACTATTCGGACCATATTTTGTATGAAATTTTCGAACAGCGGCCGAAAGCTTTCATTATTTTTGAAATATTGTTCAATAATGAAGACATGTTGTTCTATCGTGTAACGCTCCATTTTTACTAACCCTAAACTGTCAGCTGTCGAATTGGTTTTTTAAGGTTGCCAACACTTTACTGCACAAATGGCGACAAATTCAAATCTTGTGTTAATTTTGGGACACCCATTACTATGTGGACCGAACATGATAGAAAGGTTTCGTTTCCTAATTTTCTATTATAGTAATTTTATACCAATATACTATTACAGACGGAGGAAATTTTAACAAAGAGTTGATCCTACAAGACTAAAAAGCATTTAGCTCCCTTAGTATTCGTCTATAAATAATTGGGAAAAAATTTTGAAAGAGCCGTCTACAATTTATTCAACAAGTTTAAGATTCGAGATGGTTTTAGTGAGATAGAGAAATGATATATTAGACAATAACTCAAAAACCTTTACAACCGGAAAATCACAATGGCTTTAATTAGAATTCAAATTGTCAAGAGTTAGTTCTCACGCCAATATTTTTACATTAAAATATTGTTAAAAATTTAACGTCTAAAAATGTATTGATGTATATGAGCCCCCTAGATGCAAAACGCGACATCTCACATTTTTGACAAAATGAGATATATTATACGTTGCATTCCCAGTTTCATTGGCCACAGGTTGCACTATAATTCATGTTCAAAATAAGACATCTAACATGAGTTTTACTGGTTAAAAAGTTTGCATCAGATGCAAAATGCGACATAAAACTAAACTACTTAAATGCAAAACGCGACATGTACATTTCCACCAATAGAGCACATGCAAAGGACCCATGTGACTAGTTTCTTCTGGTATGACTCCGCAACCCTTAATTGCACACTGTTTATTCGAATTGTGTAGCTGCAGTTTGAAAGTATAGTCGTTGGTGTTTTGTGAACTTCTTACTTTTATATACAATGTATCTGTATGCCATGGAAGAAATTAAAATAGAAGCGTGCGGTTTAAATAAAAGTAGAAAAAGAAAATTGAATCCTAGTGCTTGGAAACGTGTTGTAGCACAAAAAGCACGGTAAGTTACAACATAACCTTAATTAGTATTGTCTTCAAATTAATTACCCGATTTTAGACATTCTGCAAAAGCACTGCCCGATTTGCCTGTTTGTAAACATAACGGAAAACCATATCAGCCATACCAGTGTTCTCTTCTCACAATGCAAGATATTATGTGTTTTCATAAATCATTTTATGCCACAGTAAATAAAATTAAACAAGACCTGTTTATTCTTGCCCACTGCGAAATTAAAACCCCTGCTAGGGTAACAAAACCAAAGAATAATGGTGTTAAAAAAAAAGCCTAAGTCATGTAGCATTAAATATAAAGTTAAGAGAAGAGATGGGCTGCTTGTGCCTGTTTGCAAAAAACTGTTTCTTTCCATTCTTGGAGTTACAAAGGACAGAGTTAGTAGAATGATAAAGAAATATGTTGAAACTGGTAAAATGCCCAAGGAAACAAGAGGCGGCGATCGCGTTAAAAATAAAAACGATGAGAAAAAAAATTCGATTAAATCTTTTATTGAATCCCTTACTTGCGCAGAGTCACACTAACGTCGCAACAAGTCTCATAGACGTTATTTGCCTTGTGAGCTCAACATAACGCGCCTTTGTAAAATGTATAACAATACAATGAAGGATAACACATTACTGCAAACCAAAGTATGTTATTTTAGATACATTTTTAATACTAATTATAATATCGGATTTGGTAGCCCAAAGACCGACGTTTGTTCTACGTGCCTGCAGTTTTCAGAAAAAATGAAGACTGCTACCAATAGCAGTTTAAGGACTCGATACATAACTGAGCAACGTGTTCATAAGCTGCGTGCTAAATGTTTCTATGACATGTTGAGAGAAGACAATAACGAAATACAGATTTTCAGTTATGACTGCGAAAAAAATTTACCTTTACCCAAGATACCTGACCAAAAGTGCTACTTCAGTATGCAAATTAACCTTTATAACTTTACAATTGTGGAAGGACATTCAAAATCAAACCTTTCTCCTTCAAATGTTTTTTCTTATATCTGGAGCGAGTGTGATAGGCACAGAAGTTCAAATGAAATTGCATCTGCTATTTACTACCATCTAAGAAACCATAACTTTTGTGAGAGTGTTAAAACTGTTCGACTTGTAGCAGATAGTTGCAGTGGACAAAACAAGAATAGCTCAGTTATTGCGATGGTGATGTCATGGTTAAAAAGGATTGCCCCTGATAATATCAAAGTAGTTGAATTGGTTTTTCCAGTAGTTGGCCACTCCTTTATGCCCCCTGACAGGGTATTTGGTATGATCGAAAGGAAAATTAAGAAAATAGCTACTATAGTAAAACCGGAAGACTACATTGATGTGATTAGTCAATTCTCAACTATCAAGGTACTTGCAAAAGACTATGAAATTTATGACTGGAGAAGTGAAGCTCAAAAAATTTTAAAACCTACTTCAAATTGGCATTTTAAAATCAAACAAGCAAAGCGTATCATAATAAGTAAAAATAAGCAAGGAGAAGTACTAGTCAGAGGAGAACCTCATTATAAAGCTGACCTTGGAACGAATATGTCCCTTTGCAGAAATAAATTGTCAGTAAAGAATATAAATCCCGACAAGCTCAAGAGTGGTATTAATTTGAAGCCTGATAAAATAAGAAGTATTAAAAATTTAATAACTGAGCACTATGGAGAAAGTTGGGAAAGTAATGAAAACCTGCAGTTTTTAAAGAAAAATCTAAATGTTGTTCAAACTTCAGCTGAAGATCTAGATTACGAGACTGATATCGAAGAAGATACAGCAGATTTAAAACTGTAATATAGTTTATTTTCTTCTGGTGTCCACAATTCAGTTGGTTGTATTAAACAATTTAGTTTGTGTTGTATTATTCACTTTGTACTATTATGTTTCAGATTTGTATTGTATTAATAAAATCATCTTTTGAAAATTTACAGTGTACTTTTCATGAACTGCAAAATGCGACATTTATATCCATATTAGATGCAAAGTGCGACATCTGACATTTTTGCAATCTAATTTTATTTTTTTGTGCTAATTTCCTTTTTATTTTTCAAAAATTGTCTGTAGCGTTTGTTCCCAAAAACTATTCTGAACACCCCTAAAAAAGCATTATCCAATATAATGAAAACTGAAATCACAAAACGTGTTTAACTTCTCTCTAAAAAAATGGTTTTTGCAGATGTCTCGTTTTACATATAGAGGGCTCATATATTATACGTATGTACATATACGTTATAAGCTCCTAGTATACCCCCAGATTAATATCTTGTTTAGCCTAACAAGCATGAACAAGAACATATGTCAAAGTAGTTTCCCCACTTGATTCCATGTATGTATGTATGTTTAAAATATGATAATTCAGTATGGATAATGAAGGTAGTAGAGAATGTGTAGGTTCGTGTAGTTGATGAAAGCCAGACCTGACAATGACACCCCTCTACGCACTCCGAGACACGTGGTCCGCCCTTTCTACGGCGCCCTTAACTAATCAAACGTTTCATATAATTCCCCGCAGGAGACTTAAACGTATAATATCTTTTACAAAGAATTTCGACTAGAAATTGTTTCTCATTCCCACAAATGGAGTTATTAATTAACATTTGAATTGGGTTTAATTTTTTTTTAAGCTACAACTTTGTCATCTCCTTGTCAGACGGAATGAAACAAATTAAAAAGGATGTGCATTACATTTAGATGGAGAAATTAAATGGCAATTAGAATGTTATAATTGCTGTAACGCCTTTTTAGTTGGGATTCTTTGAATATAAACACATTTCTTATTGCTCAAGGATAGAGTACATAAATTTGCGGGTAGAATTTGAATATCTCTTATTACACTCTTACCCTTCTGAACTTCGTATGAATTTCGATGTGATTATTGAAATATAAAATATATGTTTTGAGCAAACGTAAAGAGATGAAATGAGTTTAAATTACACTATACGTGGGAAAGGTGAAAAGTTCTCGACCTAACAATGAAAGACTGCGATTTAAATTTTAAAAATGACTTTATCTTTCTATATAATCTCCCTTGAGTTCAATCCACTTGGTCCAGCGTTTTTCTAACATCAATATTCTTTTGCGGAAATGAGAGTCTGGAAAGCTGTCAAAATATTCTTCTACGGTCCTTTCAACTTCTTCATTGGATGTGAATCGCTTTCCACAAACAAATTTTTTCAAATTTGGGAATAGATGGAAGTCTGAGGGTGCCAAATCAGGAGAATAGGGAGGATGGCCGAGAAAATCGTACCCCAAATCCCGCAATTTTCCCATCGCCAACGCACCCTTGTGTGCGGGTGTGTTGTCCTGATGAAAAATGATTTCTTTTCTTCCTCAAACCAGGCCTCTTCTCGCGAATTTTGGCATCCAGCCGGTCAAGAAGGTAGGGAGTAATATGCGCCTGTAATTGTTCTCCCTTTTTCAAGGTAAATAATTAACAAGATTCCTTTTGCATCCCAAAACACGCTGGCCATGACTTTTCGGGCAGATGCGATCGACTTCGCATTCTTTGGCGCTGCACCACCGGCTTCCACCCACTGCTTCGACTGCTGTTTCGTTTCTGGCGTGTAATGGTAGACCCATGTCTCATCGATGGTGACAAATCGCCGCACAAAATCGGTCGGATTCTTGTTAAATTGGTCCAAAGAATGTTCCGAAAATCGTTTGCGCATTTGCTTTTGATCGACATTCAGCAAATGCGGCACCCATCTTGCGCAGAGCTTTCTCATCTCTAATTCTTTGTGCAAAATGTTTCGCACCCTTTCTTCCGATATTCCCACAGCCTCAGCTATCTCACTCACTTTCACTCGCCTATCGTCCAACACAATATCATGTACTTTTTCGATGATTTCTGGTGTTGTTGCGGTTTTTTGGACGTCCTTCACGTGGGTCATCTTCGAGGGACGTACGACCACGTTTAAATTCAACTGCCCACTTTTTAACGGTTGACATCGAAGGAGCAGAGTCCCCGTACACTTTTGTCAACTTCGGATAAATTTCCATAGGGGTTAAACCATCCAAAACAAAGAATTTTATAACAGCACGATATTCAAGTTTATCCATTTAAAAAAATAACAGGCGCGACATCTACTACAAAAATTTTTGCAAATAAACTACTTGAGAGAACAAGTTGAAAGTTTTCATATGAACTAAAGTCACATGTAGCCACGCAGGAAACATAAATTTCTGTTAATTGTAACGCCATCTCTGTGTCAGACCGAGAACTTTTCACCTTGCCCACGTATATTAAATAAGCCTCACCATTTCCGTCAAAAAATAAAAATCATGCGTATTCCTAGTCTTTCTTGAACAACAACTGAAGATGTACTAGTATGTGGCAGAACTGAAGAAACCTGCCATTATTATACCGCAGGCATATTTATTAATCAATATACTCACAAAAATATAAACAATACCAAAAAGGAACAAAGATATATTATATAATTATTTAATAATGTTATATACTATCCTTACGTACGTTAGAACAAAGGTCATTGCAATTATTTTTGTTATATAGATTAATAAGAAAGAGTATTTATAAATTTATATAAGAAATCAAATTATGATGTATGTATATACAGTACAACCTCTTTAATCCGATCCTCCAGTAATTCGAACTGCCAGAATTAGAAACCATAAACCGAACACAGCCAGGTTTCAGTCTGCGTAAATGCGAGAATCCCCGTTCTTATATTTTCTAAGAGATTCCCTCTACATACATAAATTTAGAAGAACTAGAAGAGAGTTTTATCGTATGGCGCCATATCCAGTTCTCTAACCAATAAGCGAAAAACTTTGAAAGTAAGTGCATATCCCGAAATTGATAAAGCAGTTTACACCTGGCAGCACAATTCTTTTATACCTAGACTCACAACGGTGGAGATTTCAAAGCCAGTTCCGGATGGCTTGATAAATTTAAAAACCGCTACGGAATTCGACAACTCTCAATTACAGAAGAAAAATTGTCAAGTGATGCTGCAACTGTTAAACCATTTAAAAACTTTCTGCAAAATAAAATCGAGGAAATGCAGTTGTGTCTTGATCAAAGCTACAATTACTTCTTCAAAAAACACTTGCTTACCAAGCTAAAGCATCAGCTCCTGGTAGTGAAATGAGCAAGAAACGACTTACATTTATGCTTTTCATTAATGCGTTTGGGACACATAAACTGAGATCGCTAGTATTGGGAAAATCTCTAAAGCCCCGGGCTTTCGGAAGTGAAAAACTGCTGGTGGTGTATCAAGTTTTAACTGCAGAAGTTTTAGAAGATGTTTGGACCCGTTTAAATCAAAGCCCTGCAAAGCCTCTACGACAGTTATCTGCTCAAACAGGTAAAAAACATTTATGCAACTTATAAGATTTATTATTCACTTCACATTAATCGTTTCTAAGATTGTTTTATAGAACGTGCAGTAGAGCTGCGAAAAATTGCATTTGTATGCTTATAAAGTTTCTACCGTGAAAGTGCTGTTACCACGAGATTGTAATCAAAGGGTTCTATATTGTCACTGAATCTTACGTTCTTTTTCTGATGAGGTACGGTTCCATTTAAATGGATATGCAACCTTACAGAATTAACACACGAGACTACTTTACATCCCGTTAAAATTGGTGTTTGGATAGTTACGTCACGTAGAAGAATATTATGGACCTGTATTTTTCAGTGAACCTGTTACTAGTGAAAGATATCAAAATCATATGCTACAGCCTTTTTTAAACAACTGAACGATGATAAAATACAACATAAATACTTCCGACGAGATAGTGCAACTGCACGCACAGCATGTGCAACAATAGGTTTAATACAAGAATCTTTTGGTGAACGTGTCATTAGCGCAGGAAAATTTCCTGAAAGATCTTCAGACCTAACCCCGCCGGACTTACGTTTTTGGATATTCAAAAAATTCAAAATATAAAAATCGTTTACATACACTAGAAAATCTACAGGAAGCCATTACAAATCAACTACATAATATAGGTGAAGAAGTTCTGCACAATATTTTCGAAAATATGAAGCGAAGAGTCCAAAAGTTAATTAAGAATAACGTGGGACACTTTGAGTATGAATTATAAATTATAATTTATTTATTATCGCAAAACGTTTTTAAACAACATATAAAAAGCGACTAGTAACTTATTTAATCTACATTTTCCATTTTTACTTTTCTATTTATTAAAAGCATATTTTTCATTTTAACCGAAACATTTGACATCAAAATAACCACCATTTAATACTACACGACTGGTTGCATAGCTGTACAGTTGATTTTGTTTCCTTACTAATCTCCGCTAGTACGCCTATGATTGTAATATAAGATGAATTTAAAAGTTAAACAGCACAAGATAAAATTCATTGGAACGGTACATTAAATCATTCTGGGTCGCTCCGGATATTAAATACACAAAATTCAAAAGAGTTGAAACTTTTGGATTCAAAAAAGTGTTTTAACAATTAAAATGATTTAACCGACAAAGGTAAACTAAACCTCTTACCACAATAATGTTCGCATTATGTGTACGCATTTCGATAACTAATTTGTTATCATCAGTAGATAATTAACCACAGTGTTGAATCTGAAATCGCAGAAAATTCGCAGAGAAACAGTCGTTCCAGACCTTAACCGTCAAAAGCTAATCACGGTAGATACATTTTAGATCATTTAAAATATATTCCAGTCTTAAAACTAACCACTTATTTTAAAATATACCCCATTACACTTGCGACCCTTTTTAATGATGGTATATTTATTTTCCAAGAAATCAAAGAGGCAAGAGTATATGTTATCGGACCCTCATCTACGAGGATAGTTTGACAAGTAGTGAGAATGATACATAGGTGGCGCTCTAATTGGTAAAACAAATGCACTGTAATTTAGGTTGCCTATTTATATGTTTACATTCCGAAATTTAGATAAATCGGTTGATTAGTTCATTTTTTACAGCTGATTAAAAAAGAAGCAACACGTCGTTTTGTTAAAATGGAAAAAGCAGAGTATCGGACTGTGATTAAATACTTCGTAATTAAGGGTACGAAAGCAACCGAAATAAAAGTTGAGTTACGGGAAACATTAGGTGAATCTGCTCCATCATCCGCCACAATAAGTAGATGGGTAAATGAATTTAAACGTGGTAGAACAAGCCCTGTTGATGAAGCGCGCTCTGGAGCACCCAAAATCGTGACTTCTAAGGAAATGATTATAAAAATCCATAATATTATTACGCAAGATCGACGACTCAAGGTGAGAGAGATAGCAGAAATAGTAAACATTTCAGCAGAATGCTTATACCACACTTTAACGAAAGAATTAGGCCTTTCCAAGCTCTCAGCAAGATGGGTGCCGCGATTGCTTACGACTGATCAAAAGTTCACTAGTTTGCGCATTTCCAATGAGTGTTTGGACCTTTATAAGCGGAATCCGATTGATTTTTGTAGGTGATTTGTTACTCGCGATGAAACTTGGATACACTACAGTACACCCGAAACTAAACACCAGTCGAAACAATGGTTAGAACGTGGTTCTGCACCTCCGAAGAAAGCGAAAACCACTTTATCGGCAAACAAGGTGATGGCATCATTTTTTTGGGATGCAAAGGGCATTTTGCTCATTGATTACCTTCCGAAAGGTGCTACAATAAACGGACAATATTATGCAGAACTTCTACAAAAATTATGGCATAGAAAAAGGTTCTGTTTCACCAAGACAACGCTCTCTCGCATACTAGCACAATTGCGATGTTCAAAATGCATGCGCTTTATTCGCCGGATCTAGCCTCTTCCGACTTCCACCTTTTTCTAAAATTGAAAACGGCACTAGGGGGAAAGAAATTTTCGTCTAACGACGAGCTTATTATCTTCGTAAATGAGTATTTTGCAAGCCTTCCGGAATCGCATTTTAGACATGGCATAAGAGCATTGGAGCACCGTTGGAATAAATGTATTGCTCTTTTAGGAGAACATATTGAAAAATAAAAATTATTTTATATTTAAAAAATTCATTTTTCTTTTCCATTCTCACTACTTGTCAAACTAGCCTCGTATGTTTAACACATGGTTTTTGTTTTTTAAAATGTATATGCTTTCACGACTATCTAATTCACGGTGATTATTTATATTTTTGATTGAGTGTAGACAACCTGCTGTTACGTTATTATTATTTTCTAGAACGTGCTTTGCCGAACTGGATTTTTCAGGGGGATTGAACTTAATGTGCACCATATCTTCTTTACACCGGGTTCCTTTTGAAAGTTTTGTCTGACCCATGTATTGTTTATTGAAATCTAGAAATGATATTTCGTAAATCTCCGATTTTTGATTTAACTCGATTTCGTCTTCCGCAAGTGAGATTTAATAGAGTTACTGTACAGAAATTTAACTTGAGAACCGCGCTCTTTAGAAACCCTATTTAAATTTTTTGTTATTGGGAGAAACGGTAACCATATAAATTGTTCGCCTCAACTCTTTTGAGGTAACAGATACGTGGTACTCCAGATTGTCTTTTCAAGCTACCTTTCCAAATTAATCTATTGATTATTACAGTATAAAAACCGTTGTACCGCGCGATGCAATGGTTTTGTATTTTCAGTTCTAAATTTTACTCCGGTATTACATATCCCTAGTACAAATGTATGCTTTGTAGCACTGAAATGTAATTTTCGATTTCCGAAATTAATTAAGCATTGTTTGGACATGAAAATTGAATTATCATCAACATAAATGTTTTATATCATTCGTATATTTCCATTAATTTACTATGATGTTATAATTCAATATACGATAGATCGCTTTGTGTTATTACAATATATATTTATGTTATAAAGCAATATATTTATGCAAATGAACTTAATTTAGGTATCGGAGATTCCACACGTTCGTGTTTGTTTCGAAACGCCGTCAAAGGTGTGCTTTTCATTTATCAAACAGTTTTCGTGACAGGCACAAAAAGAAACCGCTGACCTTGTTTATAACCCATGTCCAATCTGCGGTCAGCCTCCTTTTCGGTTCTTCTTATGCAAATTGCTACGACGGTGACAATTTTACGCATTCCGTTTTTCGTATGAATAAAAACGAAGTGATTTCAGGATTCCGTGTCATATATTGAAAACGGGAACTTTTATTTGTTTTGCGGCAAAAAAATTCGAACCGTATTTGAACTTTTGATATGATCGTGAAAAACTAAATGTTTTGTAAAGAAGAGACACTCAAAAATGTGAGGAAAAGAAAAAAGCACCTAACAATATTCTCCAAAACTTATTTTTAAAACGTTTTCTTATTGGGTTAGTTTAATTTATAATACTTAATACATCTTTCCAAGAACGATTCACATATTGGTAGAAATATAATCACTGGAAATTTGCAAGTTTATAACATCATACTTCCGCGTAGGTGTGAAATCGACCGCCTGATAACAGAATTACAGCAATAAATTTTATTGCACCACAATGCTTTGCAATAAAGCTTCAAGGGAGAGTTATTTATCTTTAAGATTTTGTTTTTAATTCAGTGGTAGAAGCAATACAGAGCGCTTCCATAAAAGAATTTATTTAGATTCTTAAAAAACGCGCCAACGAGTGAAATTTTCATTTTAAGAAAAAAATGTGAGCTGTAGATTATTATAGTTGATATAAAATGCCTAGAATAGCATTACTAGGTAGAAATAAAATTATCGCTTTACACCGAGAGAGTTATAGTCAACTGAAAATATAAAAGATAGTGAAATGTCCTCGCATGCCGTGCAACAAACAATAAAACGAATGACTAAAACCGGCAGTGTCAGTGATAGACCAAAGAGTAAACATCCAAAAGAACTCAGTAAAGCTGATGCACAATTTTTAAAAGTTAGTTCCTTAAGAAGTCGTAAGAAAGTTAGGGCAGAACTAGCTTAAGATCTTGCGCGAACATCTGGTATTTCGGTACATGCTTAAACAGTAGGGCGATACTTGCTCAGATTAGACTTGAGGGAATGCGTGGCCGTGAGAAAACCCTTACTGCGACAAGGTAATAGAGTGAAACGATTATAACATGCCAGAGACCACGAAACATAGGGATATAATGAGTGGAGACAAGTACTATGAGCTGGCGAATCTAAATATCAATTATTTGGAACGAATAAATGTTAATATGTTAGACGACGCAGTGGTAAATCGTCATTGGAACCATATGTACACACTACCATAAAGCATGGAGGCAATATCCAAGTTTGAGGTTGAATTTCGGCTGCAGATGTGGATGAAGTTGTCAAAATACAAGGTAAATTAACTGGTGAGAAATACAGAACACTATTAGAAGAACATGTCATACCATCAGGGCAATAATTTCATTCTACAACAAGATAATGATCCCAAGCATACCTCAAAACTTTTGAAAACTTATTTAACACAGCAGGAAGCAATTGGGGTATTGCAGACTATGATATGGCTATAGTCGTTCGCGCCGTACATTTGGTGAATGGGCCGAAGGAGACATTGTTATTGATCCACAATTTCGTTTGAAAATCTTGGTTACTTTTGGTTAAACGTCTACATATGTCAATAAGCAGAATTGTCGCATTTGGAGCGATGATAATCCACAAGCCATTGTCGTCGAAACACCATTGCATCTAGAAAAAGTCACCGTTCGGTGCGTTTCATGAGCTGCTGGAATTATTGGCCAATACGCCTTCAAAAACGAGATCGTCAGAACCTTATAGTCAACGGTGAGCGGTACACAAACATAGTTACTAACTTTTTCGTGCCTCGATTCTAAGGCATTAATGTTGCAGACTTGTGGTTTCAGCAAGACGACGCCACTATGTTACTATAAATTAAGTAACAAGAGTTAAGCATTTTTGACATCAATCTATGATGGAATAGAATACTGCAGATTTCTTCTCTGCGAGATGCCCTAATACCCCTTTATTAGCGCTGCCTAAAATTCATTGTAATATATTGGGACTGGGAAAAAGTTCGTGGCGTTTTTTCAGTAAAATTCAACTGGTCCCCGCATGGCGCGTGGACGAATTCATTTAAACCGAATATGCTCCATTATTATCGACAATGTTTCGCCATTTTTTTGGTAGATCCATGATCCCATCGGTGAAAAACTTCTGTGGTTTCTGGTCGAAAAACTGAATCAAGTAGTTTTCACAGGCTTCTTTTGAAACCAACTTAATTCCATTGAGAGAGTTCTGCAGAGATCGAAACAGATGATAGTCAGAGGGTGCTATATCCGGACTGTAAGGTGGGTGCATCAAAACTTCCCAACCAAACTCTCTCAATTTTTGACGGGTCATCAAAGAAGTGTGTGGTCGGGCGTTGTCATGATGGAAGACAACACCTTTCCTATTAATCAATTCGGGCCGTTTTCTTTCAATCGCCTGGCGTAATCTCTCTAGTTGTGCACAGTAGAGTTGAGAATCAATCGTCTGACCAGTAGGAAGTAGCTCGTAGTGGACGATTCCCCTCCAGTCCCACCATACACACAGCATCACTTTTTTTGGCGTCAATGTTGGCTTAGCGAACGCTTGTGACAGCTCACCATCCTTTATCCACGATCTTTTACGCTTCCGATTATCGTACGTAATCCATTTTTCATCTCCGGTTATTAAACGTTTCAGAAACGGCTCGATTTCATTCCGTTTCAGCAGCGCATCGCAGATGTTAATTCGGTCCATCATGTTTTTCACGCTCAACTCATGAGGAACCCATACGTCAAGCTTTTTTTTGTAACCAGCTTTGTGTAAATGGTTCAAAACAGTTTTGTGGTCAATGCCTAGCTCCATGCCAATATCGACACTGCTGATATGCTTATCTTGTTGGACTTTTTCAAGAATTTCATCAGATTTTTCAGTGATTGGACGACCGGAGCGTGACTCATCTTTCACATTGAAATTTCCAGAACGAAAGCGAGCGAACCATTTCCGCGCAACAGATTTCGATAAAGTACCTTCACCGTACACAGCACAAATTTTATCACAAGCCTGCGCAGCGTTCTTCCCCTTATCATAATAATATTGCAGAATATAGCGAAATTTCTCATTATTCTTCTCCATTTTCAAGTGCGAATAACTTTCCAACCACTGCACCGATTACAATGTTTCTACGCTCAAACTAACGTTCGGAAGGTCATCTAAAAAACGGGCCCTCGGTGGTGTCGCTGTGACTTGTTGTTCTTTAGTTATCGGCAACCAATGCCATCTATCGGGAAAAACGCCACGAACTTTTTCCCAGACCCAATATAATACAATTTTTAATAAATAAGAAAGCACTAAGTACGAGTTAGGGCATTATTGGGGATTTGGTTATAGTTTTGGTTATTAGACTATCGGAGCTAGGCGATTTAGTAAGTTGGATATTTAGTTCTAGAGCAAAGAATTTATTTTGTATGATTTAAACAGGTTTAATGTTAGGTTAGGTTTTATAGCTCGTAATCTTCATTAAGAGAAAAAATTAGTAGCTTCATTAACAAATTTATTTTATTTCCTCACCTGAAAAAATCAAAATGAACCTAGCTTATTATATCTTCAAATGTTAATATTATTATAAATTAATAGAGAAAATTTAAACATTGCATAGAGTGACCAAAATGACTATTTGCTTGGTATTTCTAAAGAATATGCTACCAAAAATTTTCTGTATACATTTTAATTTCTTTAATACTGCACTATCTTATATGACTTTGAATATTTCCTTTTAGCTGGTAGCAAATGACCTGTTACTGCGTTTTCAACGGTTAGTATTTGAGAACACTTACACGAATAAATTAAACCCAAGTTAACGTATTGTAAACTATTTACAGTATCAAAATTGATACATACATATACAGTTTGTTAAAAAAATCTTTGCACAGAAAAAGAAACATGTAAAATGTTATCTTCATTCAAGAATTCCAACAACAAATTCTTTACATATTTGTTTCTTTTTGCACACATTCCGTTACTCTACTTGTTTATAACTATAAGACGCCAATACTTTTCAAATGGACACATCATTACAACAACAGCAACAAAAAAGGAATTTAGTCAGTATAAAAAGTGTGAAAAAATCTTTGCAGTTTGAATGAAGACAACAAACTGAAGCAAAAATGCCGTTATTTTCCAGGAATTCTATGCATTTTTTATAACTGGAATGGAATGTAAAAGAGGTAAAAAAGCGTTTAGTAATAAAGTGATTGTCTGTAATGCAACAAGTGACCTCATATTTGAATATAAAGAAATGCCAGGAAAACGAGTTCCAAAAAATATTGTACAATTGGTGTATTTCAATTACTATAAAGCCAAATCTGCCAGGGAAATCACCGATATGTTCTCTCTCAAAATCAGAACTGTATACAATATCGTATCCCGTGCTGAAAAAGAGGGAAGACTCGAGTTAAAAGTATCCACAAGCAGGCTAAAAAAGGCGAATTGTAAGCAAAATAATTTAAACTATTTATAATAACCCGCAATCCAGTACTAGAGGATTAGGTCTTCAAGTGGAAAAAGACTTTGGGTTAAGTGTTTCCCAAGAAACTATCCGAAGTGTGTTACAAAAACACAAATACTTTCACGAGTGGCTAGCTCAAAATATCGAAAAAAGATTAAGATTTGCTACCGAACACATATCGCTTCCTTCAGAGTACTGGAATGTTATTTTCTCAGATGAGACAAAAATGGTGCTTTATTACCATGACGGACCGCAGAGAGTTTGGCGTAAACCTCTGACAGCATTAAAAAATAAAATTCTAATCTTACAGTAAAGTTTGGAAAACTGACCGTAATGGTATGGGGCTGTATATCCAGTAAGGGAGTTGGTGTAATCAGGATTTTGGATGAAATAATGACTAAGAAAGTATATCTAGATATTTTGCAAAACGAACTGACCGCCAGCATTAAAAAATTCGGTTTTGTCGACCGGGATAATTCGAATAAATTTAAATACAAATACTATCAAGATAATGATCCCAAACATAAATCTTATTTATGTAGGTCCTGGTTATTATACGACTGCACCAAAGTTATTGATACCCCTGCCCAAACCCTATCGAAAATTTGTGGGTTCATCTAAGAAAAGAGGTAGGAAAAAGATCGCCAACCAATAAAAACGAATTGATAAGGTTCATTAAAGAAGAGTGGGACAAAATACCGTTAGAATACATAATTATGAAGCTTATTCAATCAATGCGAAGATGTCTGCAAGCGGTAATTGATGCTCAAGGTGGACACACAAAATATTAGCACTGAAAAGTCAAAAATTTACATCAGGCATATTTTATCAAGTGTGCAAACATTTTTTTGACAGTAGAGAAATTGAACTATTTTCCTTTTCTAAGATACTATATTAGAATACTTTCATTGCTATTTATTTATTATATTAAAAAAAAACATATGTTTATAAAACACTGTGTGAAAAAATTAAAAAAGTTGGTTATTTAAATTAGAAATCAATGCATCTTTTGAAGTTCTATTATTTCTTCTCTATGTACAAAGATTTTTTTGACAAACTATATCAGAATAATTACACATTTTTAAATATAACAAATAATTATCATTTGTTGAAATTATGTATGTATTCCTATTAATCTTTTAACTTCACTTGTACGTGTATTGTATTGCATTGTATTATTTTCTCGCTGTTTTTATTAGTGACAATGCAACTTTATTGTGAAAAAATGTTTACAAATGAATCATTCAAAATATTGGCCATCGCTAGCGACAACTTTTTCCCATCTTTCTGGCAGAGCTCGAATACCGTCACGGTAGAAGTGTTCGTCTTTTGAGGCTATCCACGAATCAAGTCATTTTGAGATGTCTTCATATGAGCGGAACTGCTGATTAGACAGACCATGTGCCATCGAACGGAACAAATAATAATTTGACGGCGCAATATCTGGGGAATATGGCGGGTGGGGTAGGACCTCCCATTTAAGCGTTTCTAAGTAGGTTTCAACGGGTTTGGCGACGTGAGGCCGAGCGTTGTCATGCTGTAGAATCACTTTTTCGTGCCTCTGCTCGTATTGTGGCCGCTTTTCGCGCAGTGCTCGGCTCAATCGCATCAACTGAGTTCGATACCGTTCCCCAGTGATGGTTTCGTTTAGTTTCAACAGCTCACAATAAATAACACCGCCCTGGTCCCACCAAATACACAACAAAACCTTTGAAGCGTGAATATTCGGCCGAACCGACGACGTAGAAGCATAACCGGGCAGTGTCCGTGACTTTGTTCTCTTTGGGTTGCTGTAATGAATCCATTTTTCATCACCCGTAACGATGCGATGAAGAAAATCCTGCCTTTTTGGCCGCTAGAGCAGTTGTTCACAGGCGAAAAAACGACGCTCAACGTCTCTTGGCTTCAAATCATAAGGAGCCCAAGTTCCTTTTTTTCGAATCATTCCCAACGCATGCAATCGCTGGGAAATGGCTTCGCGGGTAACTCCTAATGCTGAAACAAGCTCTTTTTGCATTTGGCACGGATCCTCATCGAGTAATGCCTCCAATACAGCGTCTTCGAAGGTTTTTGGTCTTCCTTCACACGAACGGTCGTCAACATCAAAATCACCGTCTTTGAAGCGACGGAACCAATCACAGCACGTTGTGTCACTTAGAGCAGCATCTCTGTAAACTTTTTAGAGTTCTCGACGCGCTTCAGCCGCCGTTTTCTTCGAATGAAAGAAGAAAAGCAACTGACGATTATTTGGCACAAAATCAGACATTTTCACACAACCAAAAGTATATGACGCAAAAACAAAATCACCAATGTGTCAAAGCGGTTTGTTTACCATGTGTCTAAGCTTGGTTCATGACGTTTTGGTTATGTCACAATCGACCAGCACTTACATGAATAAGACAATTCCTCGTTCCTGCAGCGCGCATGTCGTTTCGCGCAAAAAAAATGGTAAACGACAGTGAAGTAATTTCAAGGTCAGCGATAAGTAAAACGGGGATATTTAAACACCCCAGGTGGGGATATTTAGACACCGTGATACAGATGTTTCTGTATGTGTATTGGCTGTCTTGTAGAATATAGTATGTTTAATTACGTACAGTGATAATACTTCATCAGTATTAGTGAATTAACTGAAAATAGTGGATGAAGTGCAAGCAGTGCTATGTGCCGTTACTGCCACAAAAAGGTTTACGATGTACGCGAGAATATATCTGGCGAGTTTGTGTTGAACGAAGAATTTTATAACTTGTCATGTAACTTTATAACTTAAAACTTGTTATGTAAACAAAACTTTGGCATTCAGATTTTACATGATTCATAACATAATAGTACAAAAACACATTATTTTAGGAAGGTAGAATATATACAGTAGTACGCGTAATATAAATACAAATATTTGTTTTCTTTAATTTTATTCATTATATATATTTATTATATATATACTACAGGCCATAAGTGAGGGATCACTTATCATAAATAACAAAACACTTGTATTTTAGACACATCCCTTAGACTTTTACCTGTTTTGGTGAGAATAATTGAAATAACAGTTGTAAATGTAATTCTGAGAAGGATTATTCGGATTATTATTATAAATTAGATAAATATATTTGTTTCTGAAAGATATTGTAAATGCTTTTAATAGTTTTATGGCGTCTATTTAATAGAAATATTTTATATACCCCAATAAATTTAATAGGGTTTACAACGCAGTATTATTATAATGGTATTAGGAATTCATAGTAAACTATTTAGCAATTTAAAAATTAGTTTTCGTGCAGCATTTGTCCGAGTAAGTCGCAATACGAGTATTTGAGAACAGACGTAAAAGTAACTTATAAATATGCCGAAAAGAAAGGAACTTAGCGCAGAAACTCGTAGTTCTATAATAACGCTACATGGTGAAAAATTTTCACTGCGGCAAATAGCCCAAAAGTTAAATTTATCTTATCACACGGTGCAAGGAACAGTGAAACGATATTCACAAAGTGGATCATTACAACCAATAAAAAGTTGCGGAAGGCCAAGGGTAACTACCAGACAAAAGGATTTGCGCCTAAAAATACTATCAAAACGAAATAGGCGCCTCACAGCTCCTCAGCTTCGAGCAGAGCTGAATGAAGGCAGTCGACAGCCGGTGTCACTCACTACTGTAAAACGACGTTTGACAAAGGCGGGACTACATGCAGCTCGAAAACCATTATTGAATCCACGAAATCGTAAAAAACGGTTACAATGGGCCCAGAACCATCAACACTGGGACATGGAAATGTGGAAGCAGGTATTATGGACAAATGAGTCAAAGTTCCAAGTGTTTGGTAGTAATCGACGAGTTTTCGTTCGAAGACAAGTGGGTGAAACGATGTTACCCGAATGTGTAGTGCCAACTGTTAAACACTGTGCTTGTTTGGGGATCCTTTTCTTTGATGGTGTCGGAGATTTGTACCGCATTGAAGGCATTTTAAAAAAAGAGGGGTACCTGAAGGTTTTGGAGGAACATGCAATTCCGTCTGGATTAAGGTTAATTGGTGAAGGTTTTCACCTACATCAAGATAATGATCCCAAACACACTTCCCAACTTTGTAAAAACTATGTGAATCAAAAAGAGGAGGAAGGGGTGCTGATAAAAATGATTTGGCCACCACAATCACCCGATCTCAACACTATCGAATTATTGTGGGATGAATTAGATAGAAACGTGAGAGAAAGCTGTCCACAATCGCAGAAACAGCTTTGGTAGCAACTTACAAGGGTGTGGAATAATTTACCAATGGATACGCTCCAGAAATTTGTATCGCGGTTGCCTAATATTTGTAAAGAAATCATTAAGCGCAGAGGTGGATACTTCGACGAAAGTCGAATATGATAAGAAATCCTACAGAATATGTTGAAATTATTTTATTTTATAATCCATTTGTCTCGTAGATATAGTTTTGTAGAAATGTACGTTTTGTTTCACTAAGCGTGCATGTTTTTTTTTAAATTTCATCTACTGATCCCTCACTTATATATGGCCTGCAGTGTATGTATATTCTACAGGTTGCGTCTAAAGTAACTACATGATTTGTTTTTTAAATGAGTATTGAATGGAATGAAAATAACAAAAAATGAAATGATGAAAATAAAGTTTATTTTGTTAGTTTTTTACATTAATTATGAAAAATAATGTCAGTTAAATGAGAACCGTTTTCGCTAACGCAAAAATGTGCTCTTTCTATAGCATTTTCCTTTGTTGAGTGTTTCTTGTGGTATACGATCAATTTCTTCGTGAACGTTGTCCTTTAGTTGCTGCAAGGTTTGGGACTTGTTCACATAAACTTTGTCTTTGAGATAGCCCCACATGAAAAAATCGGGTGCAGTCAAATCAGGCGATCGTGGTGGCCATCTCAAATCGCCGTTTTTAGAAATTATCCGATTTAGAAATTGTTGTCTCAATAACTCCATCGTGGGCTGTATGGGGTGTTGCACCATCTTGTTGAAACCATGTTTGCGTTTGGTTGTCAACTGCGGAAATAAAAAATTTTGAAGCATTACTCTGTAACGTTCTCCATTTATTGTTTGACTTGATCGTTTCAAAGAAAAAAGAAAAAGCCAAGACGCTCACTGAAGAGTGAGCGTCTTGGCTTTCAACGGTACGGATCGTGTGCGAGATTAATTGTTTCGTACGGGCATTTATTGCCGTAGCTCTTCAGGTGCAACACTGCTTAATTATCTGCTGATGATGACAACTTATTTGTCAAAATACGTATACAGAATTACGAAAGTTAATGTGGAAAGGGGTTATATATTAACCTTAGTGATTAAGGATTGAATCCTATCTAACAGAACGAAAGCAAGTCGTAAAAGTTAAAAATGTAACTAATGGTTCCGATATCATATCTAAAGAACTATTGGTGACTATGGGTACACTGCAGGGCTAGTCCTCTACCTTTATTATATTTATAAACGATCTCATATCTAATACTGATAACTGTTTTGTTATTAATTATGCAGATAATATCACTTTACTTTTTAAAGCTGAAACTTATCCTTAATTGATAAAAAAAGGAAATTTTATAATGGAGAAACTAGAAAAGTGGTTAAATGATAGTAATCTCATATTAAATATAACAAAAAGTAAATGCGTACTTTTCAAAAGTTACCGTGCATATACTCCACAAGACTTAACATTACATAATAAAACTTATAATTTTGTAAATATCCTAGGTAAAACGATCAACGACTCGCTAATTTTCACTGAACACGTCTTCAAACTAACAAAGAAACTAAGTAACACCAATTACGGTTTAAGAACACTGGTCAAGAATATAAATAAGGATATAGCTAAGCTACTTTATTATTCAAATTTTTATAGTCAACTTAGACATGGGGTCATTTTTTGGGGAGCTCTTAACAGTAGTTTAGAATCTGTCTTTGTAGTCCAAAAGCAAGCAGTACGAATACTGAATAATATGAGAAACATAGATAGCTGCAGGGGTGCTTTCAAACGAGAAAATATGTTAACAACTGTAGCAGCGTATACACTCCGCCCAACATGAATAGGACCAACTGCATATATGACATTTGTAGTTGGTATAAACATGGTAGCGCGCTGGAATTGTTATTTTCGAAAATAAGAGGGTTGATAAAAAGATGTATGTAGGTACCAAATATAATTTTTGTAAAAGTCAGTGCAAATGCACGTTACTAATGACAATAAGTAGAGTAATTAAACGCCACTTGAATACGACCAATCTACAAAATAAAAGATTCGTTTGCAATAACAAAATACTTTATTGTTCAATAATGAGTACTTTTGCCATTATTTCTTATAACCTCAAATAGTCGGGATGGAATGGAATTATACAGGGTTCTCAAGTAGTCAACGGGAAGTTCCGCCCAACTTCGTTTCAGCGCCTGCTCTAGTTCGTCAGCGCAACTGAATTGGGTAGCATTGGAGTACAATTTACGCGACAACCATCCCCAAACATTTTCTATGATGTTCAGGTCCGGGGAGAGCGATGGCCAATCGAGAACCTCCATGCCTTGTTCTTGAAACCAGCGTAGAACAATGCGCGCGGTGTGAATACTGGCATTATCCTGTTGGAAAATAAATGGCCCACCTGCCATAACGTTGGAAAATTTGTCTTTCACCTGTTGCAGCAGCTGGACGTACTTTTCCGAATTCTGTCTGCCCTTCACTATTACTAAATCAACAGGTCCGTTATAGGAAACAGCTCCCCATACCATGACTGAACCAACATCGGCTCGCCTTCGTGACTGAATCACTTCATCTTTACGTAAATCGTGGAAATAATAAGAAAACCCATCCGGGCCATCTAAATTAAACTTCTTCTCGTCACTGAAAATAACAGTTTGCCATTCTCTTGTCCACCCCATTTTTGCTTGAGCAAACTGAGGACGTGCAGTGCGCTGAAATTCCCTTAAAGGAGGCCGTCGTTTAATTTTCAAACGTTTTAAATGCGGACAGGTCTTCAGTAACTTCTGTACAGTTCTTACCGATGCATTCGTTCCAACGTTATTCGCGATTTGTCTTGCCGTTAATGCCGAATTCGATGCTTCGCGTAATATGGCTCGACGTTCTCTCTTAGTTGTAACGGATGTTGTTCGCCCTTTAAAACGTTTTCCATAATTCTCGGGATCCCTAATAAAATTGTTCACAACCTGGTGTGATCGACTTATTTTCTTTGCAGTAGCCCTTGAGGAATACCCTTCTTGATGGAAAGCTTTAATTTTTCTAATTTCTTCCATACTTAAGCACTTCTGTCGTCCCATCGTTGCACAATACCCTTAATTACAGATGTTTGTTTATCCGGATACACGTTGTAACTCGACACTCATCCGGTAGCTTACTATTAAATACTGGTCGTATCCAACCGGCGCGGTGCATTTTATATGTATGTGGTACTTACGTCACCCAATGCATAACGTTAGGCACTATTGCGCAATAATGCGTATTATTTGCCATATCATACCATTACAAACTTGCATTGTATTTTTAGTAAATGAATTGTTTTTCAAACCACCGAAAGCTTGCAACAAGTCGGGTGGTCCTATTCATGTTGCGCGGAGTGTATATATGAATGTATTAAATTTGTCTGGGCTAATCCAGAAATTTTTTAATCCAGAACTGTAACATTAACTTACAATACCAGGCACGGCCTAAAATATATATATTCTCGCAATAGACTGTCGTTGTATCAACGTGAAGCATACTACTCTTGCATGAAATTATTTAACGAATTGCCCAGGGAAAAAAATCCTTGGAAAATTACAGTGCAATGAAAGATAAATTGTATAAATTACTTTGCAATATAGAGCCATACTTATTAGAGGAATATTACAACTATTTAAGAGTACAGTAGATCTAGAAATACTTACTTATTTTGGCGTACAGACTTTAGAATTTAAATGATTGTTAGTCCACTGAAAATTAAATAAATGACTATGACTATGACTATGACTAGGACTATTTATTATTACATGTTGTACACTGCTGCAAAGTCACAGATTTGTTCCACACCATAATAGAGGTTCTCTTTAGATTCTACTCCAAACAGTTCCTTGCTATTAGATTAAACTCTATTTATCATAGTTTTAGAATATGTTATTATCATACACTCTTCATTTCTAAAAGAAATATTAAATTTTTTTAACACCAATTAAATTTTATTTATTTAAGGATTTATGATGCTTTTACTGAACTTAACGCAGTATATTTCTGTACAAAGTCCTAGATTTTTTGAGGAGAAAAAGTATAAAAGAAGATACTAAATAATGTAATTTGTTTGCTCTTTTATGATACAACGCACTGGTAGAACTTTACGTAAAATATAATCTTATTATATTAATTAATGAGAAAAGTTTCGGCGAAGGAATTTACAAGAAAACATTTTTCAGCACTGAACGTGTAAAAACCGTCACGCTCGGGTCTCCATTTCACATTCCTAAATATATTTCATAATGTTTGTTTGGACAGTTTCCCTGTCGATTAAAACTTTGCCTGTAAATAACAGGGATATACAAAAGAACGTCACGATTCATTCACTTATTTATTCCTGGTTATTTAGTTATATGTTTCCAACGTTTATCCACTTTCGCATGATTAATAGTGGCCTCCTATATTAGCAAATTAGTTGAAATAAGCTCATTATATAAATTTAAATTTCGCTTATTTACACCGAGTGGTTTTTCGAATGGAATATGTAAATGTATTTCTAACTAAATTTATACATGGCTGATATTATTTGACTCTTTTAATTGTTCGAAATTAATAGAAATCTCTAGTGAAACATTTACAGATAAATTGGTATGATAATAATAATAACAATAATAATAATAATAGGTCTGGGAAAAAGTTCGTGGCGTTTTTCCCGATAGATGGCATTGGTTGCCGATAACTAAAGAACAACAAGTCACAGCGACACCACCGACGGCTCGTTTTTTAGATGACCTTCCGAACGTTAGTCTGAGCGTAGAAACATTGTAATCGGTGCAGTGGTTGGAAAGTTATTCGCACTTGAAAATGGAGAAGAATAATGAGAAATTTCGCTATATTCTGCAATATTATTATGATAAGGGGAAGAACGCTGCGCAGGCTTGTGATAAAATTTGTGCTGTGTACGGTGAAGGTACTTTATCGAAATCTGTTGCGCGGAAATGGTTCGCTCGCTTTCGTTCTGGAAATTTCAATGTGAAAGATGAGTCACGCTCCGGTCGTCCAATCACTGAAAAATCTGATGAAATTCTTGAAAAAGTCCAACAAGATAAGCATATCAGCAGTGTCGATATTGGCATGGAGCTAGGCATTGACCACAAAACTGTTTTGAACCATTTACACAAAGCTGGTTACAAAAAAAAGCTTGACGTATGAGTTCCTCATGAGTTGAGCGTGAAAAACATGATGGACCGAATTAACATCTGCGATGCGCTGCTGAAACGGAATGAAATCGAGCCGTTTCTGAAACGTTTAATAACCGGAGATGAAAAATGGATTACGTACGATAATCGGAAGCGTAAAAGATCGTGGATAAAGGATGGTGAGCCGTCACAAGCGTTCGCTAAGCCAACATTGACGCCAAAAAAAGTGATGCTGTGTGTATGGTGGGACTGGAGGGGAATCGTCCACTACGAGCTACTTCCAACTGGTCAGACGATTGATTCTCAACTCTACTGTGCACAACTAGAGAGATTACGCCAGGCGATTGAAAGAAAACGGCCCGAATTGATTAATAGGAAAGGTGTTGTCTTCCATCATGACAACGCCCGACCACACACTTCTTTGATGACCCGTCAAAAATTGAGAGAGTTTGGTTGGGAAGTTTTGATGCACCCACCTTACAGTCCGGATATAGCACCCTCGGACTATCATCTGTTTCGATCTCTACAGAACTCTCTCAATGGAATTAAGTTGGTTTCAAAAGAAGCCTGTGAAAACTACTTGATTCAGTTTTTCGACCAGAAACCACAGAAGTTTTTCACCGATGGGATCATGGATCTACCAAAAAAATGGCGAAACATTGTCGATAATAATGGAGCATATTCGGTTTAAATAAATTCGTCCGCGCGCCATGCGGGGACCAGTTGAATTTTACTGAAAAAACGCCACGAACTTTTTTCCCGGACCCAATATATATATATATATATATACGAGGGTTGTTTCCAAAGTTCTGGGAATTACATACTCGTATAATTTTTATAATTTTGTTAATTTTCGTCAATATTACAATGTCGTTTTTCAACATAATCTCCATTTAACTAAATACATTTATCTCAACGATAAACTAATTTTTTTAAGCCGTCCTCAAAGAAGTTTTTCGGTGTCTTGTCGATCCACCTATTTATGGCACGTTTTACGTCAGTTAAACTTTCAAATCGAACACCCCGTAAGGGTTTTGTCAAATCTGGGAACCGATGGTAATCACAAGGTGCAAGATTCGGGGAATAAGGTGGGTGCGGCAACAATTCCCGTCGCAAAGCGTTCAAAATATCCATCGTTTTTCTTGCGGTGTGTGGTCTTGCATTATCCTGTTGCAATAACGGACGCTTATGCAACTTTGCAGGCCGTTTTTTGACTAGTACCTGTCACAGTGATCCGGATAATAAATTTGAATAATATTCTGCATTAATTGTAGTACCTCTCGGCAGATAATCCATGAAAATAATCCCTTCGTAATCCCAGAATACAGTAAGCATTACCTTTCCATCAGACGGAACTGCACGCGCCTTAAGTGGAGGCCCTTCTTCAGGTTTGCGCCATTCTTTGGATTGACTTTTCGTCTCAGGATTGAAATAAGGAATGCACGTTTCGTCAGTGGTTATTATTCGTTGCCCAAATTCATCACCGTAACGGGCTAACAGCTCTTGAAGTTGACGACAAGTATCGGATCTATTGAATTTCTCTTCTGGTCCCAACAGGTTTGGCACCCAGCGCTCTGAAACCAATGCAGCTAGACTGACAGTTATCGATCTTGACACTTTCTTTACGGTTAGTGAGATAAGATTCGAACCAAGCAATGCCTCTGACACCGTATTGAGACAGTTTGTGCAGTAAAATATCATGCTGGACCAGGTTAAATGCATGAAATGCTTAAAAAGACGTCACATGCATGTAAGCATTATACAGTGGTACAATTTAGGTGCCACCGTTACTGCACACCAGCTTGACTACAAGCATGAAGGCGCTGACTTTTTGTCACGTATAAGAACTGATGAGGTCTAGGTACGTCATTATGTTCCAGAAAGCAAGAATGTTAGCTTGGAATTACCTCATTCATATTCACCTCTGTCCAAGATATTCAAAACAACGAAGCGGCAATGTGATGGTGACTGTATTCTAGAACACTCTGTACCAATTTAATTAGATTTTTTTCGAAGAAAGCAAGGCGATTTATTAAGCTTATTACATTGAGCTTCTTGCAAAGGTTAAGTTGAATATACGAACCAAGAAACGATCTCCTAAGCAAGACAGCTGCTGACTGTATTCTGGAACACTGTTGCACCAATTTAATTAGATGTTTTCGAAGAAAGAAAAACGATTAATTAAACTTATTACATTGAGCTACTTGGAAGGGCTAAGCTGGATGTACGAACCAAAAAATCGGTCTCTTAAGCAAGGGAGCTGGTGACTGTATTCTGGAACACTGTTGTATCAACTTAGTTAGATGTTTTCGAAGAAAGAAAAGCGATTAATGAAGCTTATTACGTTGAGCTTCTTGGAAAAGTGAAGCTGAATATACGATCCAAGAAATCGATCTCTTAAGCAAGGGCGCTGGTGACTGTATTCTGGAACACTGTTGCACCAATTTAATTAGATGTTTCCGAAGAAAGCAAAACAATTAATTAAGCTTATTACATTGAGCTTCTAGGAAGGGTTAAGGGAGTTATTTTCCTACACGATAACATTCGCCCACCTACAGCACATTTAACGATTAATACATTGGATAAGAACGGTTGGGAAGTACCGCTTCACCCCTCATGCAGTCTTGTCTTGGCCCCGAGTGATTATCGCCTCTTTGGGCTACTCAAATATTTTTTTGGAAGGCAAACTTCTCTTACAGAAGCTACCGGAGCGATCCATATACAATATTAAACTCGTAGTTTGTATCGACTAGAAACAAATAAAATGTAGATCAAATTCGAATTACCCCCGTAACTAATAAAGATTAAAATCACTTAAGTGTAATAAATTATAACCATTCCTATAATAAAACTGACATAAAATAATAGAGTTAACAGAATTATGTGATGTTTTCTTAATACCAATGGGCGTAAACAGTTTACATTAATAAATCTTGTATTCATTTACACGTAGAAAGAATAAGGTGTAAATTATAGAATCTGAAAAATCTGTTATGCTATGTGTGAAAACACTTAACATTACTGTATCTATTAAGCACAAAACCGCTATTAATTTAACTGTACAGCCTGAAGGTTCAGTCGTTTAACAGGTATAATTTCGTATATCGATTTGCCCCTAAAATTGGACGAAATACTAATGATGAACAAAATTTATGGCATCGTATCCCTATAATAAACAAAACGATTATCTACTTTAAAATTTTTTACAAAAGGGAATTTTTTATAAAGAGAATGCCATCGACAATTAGTGTTGCTTTTATGAAGACAGAACATGTTACATTGTACAATAATAAAATAAATTGGAATTTGTTTGGGAAAGAAAAATCGCATATATCTTTTTTGTTTAAGGACGAAAAGAAAATCGATACTTCTTAATTAAATGCCGGTCCTTTTTGCAGTTGTTCGATGTAGAAACAAATCAATTAACTTTTCCGTAGATGTTCTTCCAATTAATGAGGTGTATATAGAGAGAAATAACCAGATTAAAACATCCAAATTAAAATGAAAAAGAATATAATGTAACAATGTATTTTACTGGTTTAACGTAAAAAGTTGTGGAATCAGATAATGTAGACTTCAATAAATATTTCGTGCTGCTAACATCTAAACTACATACTTTCTCACGATACGCTAATGTAGAAGAAATTTGCAGTTTTACCTCAAAGTGCTGTCATGTCTCAATGAACTATGATTGATGACGACAACCTAAGCTCGTGTTCCTTACTTTTAAGGATCCTCTGATGGGTTTCTGGAGCACTAACTAACTAGCAATTTGGAGAGTTAGGAAGAAACCCGCTTACAAAATTGATTTAAAAAGCGCCAAACTATTAAATAGCCTAGAAGGCTTGCAATGTCCTATCCTGCGCTTAATAGGACTTTAAATCAAGGTCCGTATCTTTACTTATCTAGCGATCCTGTCTCTTAACTTACGCTTACTAGCTCAAAACAAATGCGGAGAGCAGGAGGGGTCCCTGTTAATACGATGTAATAGGACACCACAATATTGTAACCCTGAAAGCCCTTCTGTCAATATTGAAACCATGGATCCAAAGAAATACCTTGTTCTGTTAACTAAACTCTTTTGAAAAGAGAAACAAAAGACAAGTTCGGTTCTACACTTGTTTATTGTACGTTCAAAACTCTTGATTTACACTGTATAAAATACAATGGTTTATTAGGATAGATATTAGTAGTAATAATAATAATAATAACCTTTATTTCCAACAGGCTTATAGCCCAATAACAGGAAAATACAAAACAGCTAACTGAGTTTAGACATTTGTGTGGCAAATATAATATAAAAAAATTAAAGCTAATTCAAACTAAAGTTAATCACAAGAACAAAAATCACTAAAAATACATACAGTGTGTATCAGCCAAATGGAATAAATTCGATAATAATTAAATGGAAGGGTGTTCGAAAAAACGCTCGGACACGTCGATTGGGATTTTTAGTTGCGTATTTTCTTAAATAAAAAGTGTATATACAGGGTGTGTCATGTAAAAGTGGTCAATACCAACTTTCTTATTTTAAATGCAATATCCTATCAAATATTAAATTTTTGGATTCTTTAGAAAATTCCAGACACATTTCATGTACAATGTCCTATACCTACCTTCGACTGTTTCGGAAATATTAAATGTTTTCAGATTAATAATTTTGTTTACAATTAAAATAAGATTTTCACATAATAGTTTGTTTACCGAACTATAAAAAAATAACAATTCTGCAGATGATTGGTTATGGAGGTAACACACGGACACAAATGGAAGTTGCTCACTTATTTCATGAGAAATTTCCAAATTTGCCGCCTATATCCCAAGGAACAATTAGTAAAATAGAAAAGCAGTTTCGCGAGTTTGGACATGAAAGGCAAATAAAAAAAGCAGCTGCTAATGCAGTAAGTAATGATACCAAACTGGATATTGTGCTTGAGTTTGAAGAAAACCCGCATACTTCTAGTAGACAAGCAGCGTCAATGTTCGATGTTTACCATTCATCGATTACTCGCACATTAAAAGAAAATAAAATGCATCCCTATAAAATTATACCAATTCAGGAGCTCATGGAAAACGACTTTGATAGGAGAACGTATTTTTGTGATCAAATGATGACAATGTTAGATAACAATGTGATCCAATTAGAACATATTTTATTTTCCGATGAGTGTACCTTTACGCTTTACGCTTCACGGTCATACTAATCGTCAAAATTGCCGCTATTGGTCCAGGGAAAATCCTCACTTGATGAGAGAAGAACATACGCAATACCCTGAGAAGGTTAATGTTTGAAATTTGAATGGCGACAATTATTTAGCATTGCTTCAAAATAATCTCGTGCCAGCTTTGACAAACTTATATCCTGATCTAGCAAACCTACAAGTTGCAGCAAATACGATGTGGTTCCAGCAAGATGGAGCATCACCCTATTACCAAATCAATGTCCGGCAGTACCTCAACCAAATATTCCCGAATCGGTGGATAGGTAGGCGAGGATCGATGGAATGGCCAGCACGATCCCCTGATCTAACACCATTAGACTTCTTCTTATGGGGATATGTGAGTAGTATAGTATACAAAACTAAACCCCTCGACTTAGCTGACTTAAGAAGACGAATAATAGTTGCGATTAGATCGGTCACACCTGAGATGTTGAGCAACGTTAGAAAAAATTTTTATTTAAGATTAGGATGTTGTCAAGACGTTTGCGGCGAACACTTTGAACATCTCCTACACTGACATTAATATTTTCCTTGTTATTTTTTTCATTATCAAAAATTTTCCAAATTAATCTGAAAACATTTAATATTTCCGAAACAGTCGAAGATAGGTATTTGACATTGTACATGAAATATGTCTGGAATTTTCTAAGGAATCCAAAAATTTAATATTTGACAGGATGTTGCATTTAAAATAAGAAAGTTGGAATTGACTACTTTTACATGACACACCCTGTATATAAACTTTTTATTCAAAAAAATACGCAACTAAAAATCCCAATCGACGTGTCCGAGCGTGTTTTTCGAACACCCTTCCATTTTATTATTATCGAATTTTTTCCATTTGGCTGATACGCACTATATATGGTATACATGCTAAGCAAATTCATTGGCACTTTTACTCAAAATGTAGACCGGTGAGAATATTAGTCCGCGCCAATGACGTCACAATGGACACATTGTACCTAAAGTTCAAACGGGGCACTGAAAAACACAAACGATGCAGTAACGAAGGATAGTCAACACTGTTACCAAGGACGCCATGCAATATCCCACCACAGAGATCAGTCCTCCTGTCATGCAAAGAGGACATATTAAAAGAACATAAAAGGAAATGCCTGAGTTATCGCTATTAACTAATAAAATGTGAGAAAATATTCCCCCTCTATACGTATATCTGATTCAAATAAAATTATACAATAGTATATGTGTCCTTAATTAGACACTATACAATTACAACAATACAGCACACCAACAAAATAATTGCAAAGAAGGAATTATACAGATTAATGAAGTTACACTTTCCACTGAATTTAGTTACCTACATATTGAATGAAATAAGAAAAGTAAAATTTGTTGAGGCTTTCAAAAGCAATCGTTTAAGTGATTTAAAAGTATAATAGTTGACTGGTGGCAAATCATTTACCTATTAACGAGCAATGCAAATGAACAACTGAATGTTAGTCATTGTTATCACCGACTTTGGAATTGATTAGCACCTACAATAAACTAATAAATAAAATAAAATAGTAGTACGAACGTTTTATGCCAAGTTTAGTATTCCAATGATCTCGATGGATCTAGTCCGACGATTATAATACGAGGGTAGCCGATTATATTTCGGAAATAGCAAACAAAAAAAAATTTTATTATCGAAAATAGTTTTATTGCTTTTCAAAATATTCTCCTTGAAAATCAATCCGCTTTTGCATTCGTTTAAACCAACCCGAAAAGCATTGCTGCCACCGTGAAGGCGGTATCTCCAAAATATGAGTTTTGAATGCCTCAACTACCTCTTCCGTCATAGCAAACCGTTGAACACGAAGTTTATTCTTCACGTGTGGGAACAAAGAGAAACCACAAGTGCTAGATCAGGGCTGTACGGCGCATGACTCATCATATCAATGTTTTGCCCGGTCAAATATTCAATTGATTGAACCGACCTGTGAGAGCTCGCATTGTCATTTTGGATAATGATCTGACGTTTTCGGTTTGTTTTCCTTCTTTCTTCAAAAATTTTGACAAACAAACAGTTGTGTACCTTTCGGAATTGACCGTTCTACAACTCTCTAAAGGCACGGTTGCAAAGTGACCGATTTTTCCGAAAAAACATATAACCATTTCTTTTGATGTGCTTCAAGCGCGAACAACTTTTGTTGGTTTTGGCTCATCTTGAAATACCCACACATACGACTGCTGTTTACTCTCGGACTCATACGTATAGATCCAAGATTCATCACCTTGTGACTTTATAAATCTTCTTTGAAGCACCGCCATTGTATTTTTTGTGCATTTGTTGGCTCCAATCGAAGCGAGTCCATTTTTGAGCGGTTGTCAAATTACGTGGTGCCCAACGTAAACATAGCTTCTTAACGGCAAAATGTTCATGCAAGATCTTATACAAGCTGGTGTTACTAATACCTAGAAATGCCTCGATCTCACGGTATGTTACATGACGGTCTTGCATTATCAAATGAGTCACTGCATTAATGTCTTCCGATACAATAACATTTGTGGGACGGCCTTCACGAAATTCGGCGTCCAAAGAACGCCGTCCAAGTTTGAATTCACTATACCACCGATATACTATAGTTTTCGATGGTGCTTCACCACAATATAAACAATTTAGGTCGTCAATGCATTCTTGTTGAGCTAATTCATGCCGAAAGTTATGAAAAATAATTGCGCGAAAATGTTCGCGAGTTAATTCCATTTTTTTTGCTAACATAAAATTCTACTGTCAACGATAGCGACCGGATAATGAAACTGTCAAGGTAAATAGATTGCCATCAGATTGAAAGCAGCACTAACAGTGTTGCCAGTTCCCGAAATGTAAACGGCTACCCTCGTGTTTCCCACAGGTGGTAGATAGGTAGGGTAAACTTAGAACCCTAAAGTAAAAATAGAGAAAAAAAGAAACGAAGGAAGGTATTAGGCTACTATGAAAAACAAAGTTAATAATTTACATACCTCTGTGTGTTTTTTTTTTTTTGAGAGTTACTGTTAGATATTTAGTTGCAAACGTAGTCAAGTTTATCGTACACTTTCTTTGCAGCAAGAGCCACTGTGAACACATTCTATTATATAATATAATGAAGTTATCTAATTAGTTATCTATCACTAATATAGAACATAGATGGCTCCTGTTAGCGATGTTCAAAGATGAAAAACGAATAGTCATCAGGTATAAATCGTCACGTAAAAGGTTCATACAAATCTGCAATGTATATCCAAAAACCGTGATGGATGACAGCTTTTAATAATATTTCATAAAGCAGCAACTATATCGGCGCACATTTTTATTGCCGTCAACATGATAAGCTTGACTTTTGTCTAGATTTATGTATATAAACCGTTTCGGCGCGTACATATACGGGCGTATTCACACACACGCATCCAGCAGTAGCCGAGTATCGTTCAAAAGAAACATTAGTTTCATATTTCTCTTAAGATGCTCCCTTGTCCTGGAATCATCAATAAAACGCATCATCAATATATGTTGCAACAGAAAAGAAAAAAATAATACAAAATGTAAATACTATATTTTATTCATTGGAAAACAACCGACATAAACTTGATACTGTTTTCGTGAACGCTTCTGTTTTGTCTTAATACATCCACTTGAAAATGTCCGAAAGTCAGAACGAATTCATTGAATGTTAACGTACCCCTTAATATGTAACATTATACTATTATAAAGAAAGAAATTATATTTTATTTTTATCATTGTAGTATAGTAAATACGTGATAGATTCAAAAAGAAACCGAACATTAAAAAGAAAAGTACATGTGAAAAGGTTTCTTTGTTTTTTTCTGATACACGATCTTATAATCTACTATACTATATACAAAATTGGAAGTGTATATAAAGTCTACGAGGATAGATTGGAATATTTGTAGTCTACGAGGATAGATCAGAATGTTTCTAAAATGAAACCAAAAATTTTGTTAAGCTTGTGCTTATCACTGGTCTTGCCAATTCCATTGAGCTTTAAGTTGTGCATATACACGTGGTTATTAATAATTCAAGTACACAATTCATGCTTTTCTTTAATGATAAATAAATGCTTTAAATTGAGCATGAACACGTCGTTACTAATAATCCAATTAAATAATTCATGCAATTTCTTAATTATAAATAAAATAAAATTCCATGAAATGATAAGACATGTTTTTTTGAAAAACTTAAATACAAAATACATGAAAATGGAGTTAGACAAAGTTCATGGGGTATCGTCATCTTAGATGTAACAGCTGCAAACTGGATTGTTGGATATACACGCTGTAGATTTAGGGAGATATGCCACGTTCTGGTAGACCAAAAACAACTACGCATTAAAAAAAATTGAAACAGTCCATGAAATCGCAGAGTAAAATTAAGAAATGTATCATAAAAGTATATATTTTATACAATCTTGCATATTAGACCAATACAAAGGGTACTAGGAAAGTTTTGCAATACAACTTTGTTTATTTAATTTTTTCAAAGTAATTTCCTCTACACTCAATACACTTCTCCATCCTCCAAAAGCAATATTTAACCAGTTCTGCCAAGTTTCACTAGGGAGAAAAGCACACTCGTTGTACCAAGCCCGCAGAAAGTCCTCATCAATTGAAAACTGCCTCCCTTTTGGCTTCATTTTCACATGCGGGAACAGTGCAAAGGCGTACGGAGCAAGATCTGGACTGTAGGGAGGGTGCTCGAGAAGTTTCAATCCTGTCCTGGGGACTTTAGGCAGACACTGTTCAGTATACCACTTAGCTGTGACTGTCTTCTATGTGTCCAAGACCACGCGTTCCACAATTCCACTCGATTTGAAAAATACAGCTATCATTTTCTTCTTTACAGATCGGGATCTTCTGACAACTATGGGTGTGTACTCATCTCCCAAACTTTATTTTAAGCTTTTGTGGGTACATCGTAATAGTACAGCCATATCTCGTCACCTGTCACGATGTTGTTCACATACCGAGATTGTCCCTTATTAAATTTGTTTAACATCTGCCGGTACCAAGTCACACGTCGTGTCATCTGCTCTTTAGTCAGTCGATGCGGCACCCAGAGAGAACAAAGTTTCTTGACGTGCAAATGATCATGCAGAAACGAATGAATTTCTGGTGCTTTTAGGCCTAAAGTACCCTCTATCTGTTGGTAGGTCACTTGCCTGTCCTCGCCAAGCGTTTTCCTCACAGTAGTAACGTTTTCCTCCGTAACTGACGTTCGTAGCCTTCCCGGACATCTTCGGGGCTGAAACTGAAACTGAAACTCAGTTTCAGTGCAGTAGTTCAGGCCTGAAGATGTCCCATACAAATGGGTACGAAACGTCGGCAGATATACAAGTGACGCAGTTTCAGCCCTGAAACCCAGAAGCAGATAGCGTGGACCACGACCGCGGAAGTCTACGTACCAGATCACTCACGTATTCTTTAGACAAAAGTCCAAGGGGGAATATTGAATGCACACTTTTCTGCTTTTTGTTTCCCAAAAGAAACTGGTTAAAACAAGATATTCAGGTACCTTTTCTCCGCACTGTTAATTTGGTTTAAAATTTTCTATTACCTATTATTTTTTCGTATTTAAGACTAAATAAAAATGCCATCTTTTTGTTTTCTTTGGTTATACGTTGGAACTTTTCTCGATGGTATTTAAAACAGTTACCATCTTGATCTGGTGCCATAATAAAGTTTTTCAGAAGTCCTTGCTTGACGCGCAGAGGTGATATTACGTGTTTTTTAAACTAAATTCTGACTTCGTAACATTGTCCTTTCTTGATGTAAAGTTATATTGTAGTGGCTAGTTCTGCTGACTGTAATAGTTTTCCCTTTCACGATTGTTCCAACAAAATAAAACGCAACAATATTTGATGTAACTTGATTACACATCCAAAGTAATTGAAATAACTTCAAAAGTCGTACAAACATTTCAGAAATAGTCTTCGTATGTTATATTCTTTAACATAATTTTCGTATTTTTGAAAGGTCCCTTAATACGTAGAAACAGCATGACCTATTGAAATGAAAGGATCAAGGATATAACAAAACTAGTTTCAGGCTAGTCTTTGACGAATCTATGATTAATCTCCACGAACTGAAGTCATGATGTATCCCGAAAGATTCGAAATGTTTGCAAATATAATTGCAGAAGGCCGAATTATCAGCTATAATATGGAAATCAACAAGATTTTCATACCTGTGGTGAAAAGTACTAATTCGTTTTTCTCCCTATCCAAAGCTAAGCTAGTAGTAGCGCTTTTCGACAAATGTACATTTTGTAAATGCTGTTTTAATTTTGTCAGTTATTGACTTAGGATAGAAACTGCTCCTAACCTTATGAATGAACAAAAGTGACAAAAAAAGGGGACGTTATACGCCATTAGCTAATAATCTGTCAGTAATATTTTAGTACAGCCAAAAGCTAAAAGCTAACAAAGAAATTTCCAAATTCTTCTCTAAACAGAATGCCATAAATTAAGAAAACGCCAAAATTCGTTTAAAACCAGGCAATCTATCAACTTATTTTTGTTTCGTATTCTAATAAGGTTGTTCTTATTCATCTCACGTTCGCAAAAGTTATTCAAAACTAGTTTTTCCCCCTCGCACATCATTCGCATGCTGAAACTTCTCAATATGAGCGCCTGTTCTCGGGGCGGCGACATAATATATCTCAGGAGTTTGTCACCGGCCGTCACTCAAATCTCGCTTAACCTGCAGCAAGTTACGGTGTTATACGGCAATCAGATGTGCGCAATGCGTCGCTCCACACACATAGAGTGAACGTTCGCTTGGGACATAATGAGCGCACCCGTTCGCCAAATAATGGCACTACGTGCATTGCCAGCTAATACTTAAGGTGATCAATTTCATTCTATATATATATATATATATATATATGTATGTACCGTGCAGGTTGATTAACTTACTACAGCGATGGTATATTTGCGCGACTACTTCATTGTTTTCTACCATTCATGGCGCCAGTCAACAAATATTCTTTTAAATGTAGGACATACTAGAAAAGCTGTATATAAATATCTTGTGTTGTTTAAGATACGAGTATATACGTCCATTCATAATAACCTATCAGAAGCAGAAAGAATGCAGGTGAATTTATTCGTAAAATTTAAATAGCAATGTTATCTTGTTTCTCGTTTTTTTTTCTTTTTTTTTGCAAATTTATTATCTAGTTTAGTTTGTGACGAGTTTATTTTGCTTCCTGTTTATTTGGGAGCTTAACTGTATGATTTTAAGTATAATTTATTACTTTGTTCATATTTTGTTGTACACCACTGTATATCTCCATGTTCATATCCTCAATATTTTTGCAGTTAACCCATTAAAAACCAAGGCAATTAAAAATGAAAACTTGTTTAATTCATTTACTTAATTTAGTTAAAATATATGTAAGGAACATAAAAAAAGTAAAAAATTATAAAAAAAATTCAAGAACTGTGTTTTTGGGGCTCTACACAAACGGGTACAATGCGTTAATTAGTATTCATATTTCCTAGTGTGATATATTTTAAAACACTCCGTTTCTAGACAAAGTGCAACGTCACATTGTTCACACATTCATCTAATTCTACTATGGCATTCGCGGCATCGTAAAGGGTTTTTATTCTCTTTGGGAAGTGGTTTTCAGAAATATTGGGTTGGCAACTAAGTACTTTCGGTTTTTACTGATAGAGAGCGTTGCTTTATTTTTTGTATAACGTATGTTAGTGCTGTACTTTACCGTTTGTCGCGTGATGCTAGTCACATTGACGTAACTTCAGAAGCAAGTAGTGCGTGATTTTTATTAAAGCTATTAGTTGTGGAGTGCAGAAACAAACATTTTCTACATATTTTACTATTTTATTTCCGTAAAGGGAAGAAAGCTGCTGCGGCTCACAAAAAGATGTGTGAAGTTTATGGTGCTTATTGCTTAACAGAGCGCACGTGTCGGAATTGGTATAAAAAATTCCGTTCTGGAGATTTTTCCCTCAAAGATGAGCAACGTTCTGGTCGGCCTACTAAAGTTGATGATGACCAAATCAAAATCATAATTGAAGAGGATCGTCATATAACTGTTCGAGAGGTTGCGGAGAAGCTACATGTATCGCACACAACAATCGAAAAACATTTAAAATGTCTTGGGCTAGTTAAGAAGCTTGATATTTGGGTACCTCACGAATTGAAAGAAATTCATTTAACACAAAGAATCAACTTTTGCGATATGCACTTTAGACGAAATGAAACCGACCCTTTCTTAAAAAGAATCATCACTGGTGATGAAAAATGGGTCCTGTACAGTAACATATTTCAAAAACGATCATGGAGCAAACACGATAAACCAGCTCAAACTACATCGAAAGCTGAATTGCATCTAAAAAAGATCATGCTGTCAGTTTGGTGGGATTACAAAGGTGTTGTGTTTTTTGGGCTGCTTCCAAGGAACCAAACGATCAATTCTGATGTTTACTGTCAACATTTAGTAAAACTGGATGAAGCAATCAAAGGAAAACGGCCAGAATTTTCAAATCGGAAAGGTGTAGTTTTCCACCAAGATAATGCAAGGACTCACACATCTTTGGCAATTCGTGGGAAACTATTGGAGCTTGTCTGGGAAGTGATGCCACATCCCCCATACAGCCCTGATCTAGGACCATCTGATTACCATTTATTTCGAAGTTTTCAGAATTCTTTGAATGGTAAAACTTTCACAAATGACGATGACCTTCACTCGCACCTGGTTCAGTTTTTTGCTGATAAGGACCAGAAATTTTATGAGCGCGGAATCATGCAGCTGAAAGAAAGGTGGGAAAAGGTCATTGAGCAAAATGGAAAATATATAATTGATTAAAAACTATTCTTTGTTTAAAAAAGAAGTGTTCTATTTTATACTACAATACCGAAGGTACTTAGTTGCCAACCCAATAGTAGCTACACCAAGTGCCAGCGACCGTTTCGAAGTTGGCAGTGTCTGTGTATAATTTCGAAGATAGAAAAAAATATGACGCTGAAACTGTAACTGGTCCATTTGGGCCTTGTTTGCTATTTTATATAACGTTCGTTCTCAACTTGTTGGCCTTTATCCTTCGACTACGTGGAAAATTTTACGTAAGAATCTTGGCTTACGTGCCTATAAAATACAGCTTGTGCAGGAATTTAAGCCAAACGACCATCGTTTGCGTCGGATTTTTGCTGATTGGGCTCATTTGAAACTGGCCGAATATGAGCATTTTTATCAAAGAATTGTGTTTAGTGATGAAGCTCATTTCTGGTTAAATGGCTACGTCAGTAAGCAAATTTTCCGTATGTGGAGCGAAGACAATCCTCAAGCCGTTAAAGAATCACCATTACATCCATTAAAATTGACAGTTTGGTGCGGTTTACACGCTGGCGGCATCATCGATCCTTATTTCTTTCGAAATGAGCAAGGAGCTGCCATTACGGTGAATAGCGAGCGCTATCGAGCCATGCTGACTGAACTTTTGTTTCCAAAACTTAATCAGCTAAACATCGACGACATTTGGTTCCAAAAAAACGGCGCAACTTGCCCTATAGCGCGCTTAACAATCGATTTATTGCAAAATCAATTTGGAAACAACTTTATTTCCAGAAGTGGTCCTGTTCACTGGCGCCCTCGTTCGTGTGATTTAACGCCTCTGGATTACTTTTTATGGGGCTATGTTTAGTCACTGGTTTATGCCGACAAACCAGCAACTCTTGAAGCATTGGAAGCCAATATTCAAGCCACCATACGGATGCCATACGACAGATTTGTTGGAAAAGTAGTCAAAAATTTGACTGATCTAATGGAGTATGTAACTCGTAACCGCGGCGGATATATGCCGGAATTCATATTAAAAAAATAAATGCCATGAAATTATCTACTAGATTATAATAAAAAGAATTTCATTCCAATAATATTTCTGTCTTACATTATCATTTGAAGTTCTCAAGCTCTTAAAAAAACACCTGTTACATGCTTCTTTGTTAATGTGGGGACTTTTCACACTACCTTCGTAACTTTAATATGTTAAGAATGATCATGTGTCCTAGTTCAGATTTAGTCGAGTATTTATGTGCCTGTATTTTTAATGTCTTGATTAGTAACGTACTAAAAGTAACGTCTTCGTGTTCTTTAAAGGAATTGACTTGGCAGGTCACCGATACTGATTGTATGATGTTATTATCATGGTTACTATTACTACGTATTTTTATGGATGCTGTTTTGAAATAAATGCTGTATAAGCAATCTTGGATATTACCAAATTAAATAAATTCAGTACTTCCTTTATTTTCTTGAACATTACATCCAGCAACATTCTAAAATTACAAAACTAACGGCGTAAAATTTCGTTAAAATTCTCAATAAATTCCTTTTAACACATGCTCGCCTCCTCTAAAAATCCTATACGCTGACAGAATATTTTCACACCCTGGAGACTCGTCCTAGCGTGATTATGATGTTCCCCCATATTGAATCGTTTTAATTCGAACAGGAATCAAATCTCCAGCGTGTATTATTCCAGACCTAGACCGTAGTCGTTTGAATGTATAATTTAATCACGACCCCGAATGCATGCATTTTAAATAATTTCTCACCGTTTCGCCGCAACGCGGAGTTTTTCTTTTCGAGTAGTCGAGCACGGCCGTTATGAGATTTAATTGGGCTAATTTCAGTGAGAAATTGTACAATATGGAGCGAAATCTTCATTTATAATGTCCCGTCGTGCCTTGTTTGTACGCTGGATATAACGAATGGTTTTATGAAAAATTAAAAGTATTTGTTAGAATTTGAGAATTAATCCTCGTGAACTAAATGAACCCGAAGAAATTATAAATGAACAACACAGGGATATTCCACTGAAGAATATCATGAACACAGGATTTAACTTATTTTTTTCGTCTTCTATATATTGTATATAAAAATGAATGTTTGTCTGTATGTCCTTTATAGAATCGTAAACTATGCATTTAATCATGTGATGATCTTTAGCAAAGTGAATGAGCCCAGGAAGGTTTCTAAGTTGGTACGACCAATTTTCGACTAATGGCGCCACTGCCATTCCAATGCAATTAAATGCACAAAACTATTCGAAAAACGCTCCCAAATATAAAAATATGCACAATATTGTCTGTTCAATGTCAATACCATCAACTTCACCATTCAGAATGGAATACGCGGCGAAACGACACCATATAAGTCCATCGATAAGGTTTAGTTTTATGAAACAAGAGTGTGGTGATGCGTGTTTATCACATACGAGTGTGCATGAGTAGTGTAAACAACCCGGTGCAAAAAATCTGTGGTTGCAGAAAGTAACATCGAACTTGTGCGTAAATTTATCAGATATGAGCCGAAGTCATCATTGCGATAGGTGAGAAATGAATTAACTATTTTCAAAGATTCAATTCATCGCGTTTTGATACAGCATTTGGGACTGAGAAAGGTTTGTGCAAGATTTGTACCACGCAAGCTAACTGAATTCAACACTATACAGACTTGATTAAGGACTCAAAAAAGAACGAAACCTTAAGGTATTCTATTATAACTGGCGATGAGACGTGGTGCTTTCAATATGATTTTCCAATTACAAATGGCCTTTTAATCATCAACTATTCACCATATTCATATGAAGCGTCTTTTGGCGCGTATTCCGGGTATGCATCCTAAGTATCCTGAAAATGGTTGCTAGCGTTTTTTACATGATAATGCACCATTTCATCGCTCGACGTTTATTACTAATTTTCTAACAACAAATGCCATTTTCCCAATTAATAATTCACCGTATTGGGCCCCTCGTGATTTCTATTTATTCTTCAAACTACATTTACTGATGACAGGACAGCGTTATGCCGACGTTGAAGACATTAAAAAGGCATTGACAGCAATCTCGATGGACATCTCTAAAGATGAACTTAAAAATTCTCTTAACATGTCAATTGACTGTGCAAAACGTTGTATTGTTGATAAAAAATACTAAAGAGAAACAGACGTATACAGAGCATGTATATTATGCACACATGTGTTACGTATAACACAGATAAAATAGTGTCTTGACTTTAGACTTATGAAGTCGTCTAGGCCGCACTTCTTTTTATTTATTAACATCATAGTAATAAACGTTTCTATTTCGTAGAACGACATTATATATATATATATATATATATATATATATATATATATATATACGATGGTAATATATATATACATATATTACCATCGTCGCCCAAACTATTCATTTGACACGACACAGTCTCACCCCTCCGATTAACTAGCATTTCAGCCACCAAATCGCATGGCCCCTGAACAAAGAAGCGCTGAAAAACATTTGCAACTTGCTGAGGTCCGTCAAAGTTTAATTTCCTTGATTCATCTTTGACAAATATATTTGATACATCCCTCTGTTTGCTATTAATTACTGAAATTATCCACCATGCTACACAGTTCAAATTATCAGAATTCAGATTTTACTTGCGTAGTAGTTTCTTTTAGTACTTTCTACTAGGGCTCTGTGCACACGCCCAGACTGATTACAGCGTTCTTTCAATATCAAAAATTTAAGTTGCAGACAAAATATTCATATAATTCAGAACACGATGCTTTAATCTTGTTATTAATCCATTATCTTGTGTTGCAATGAATAACCGTCTCTTCTTTGTAAAATTAAGTATTGAAATAATATAAAAAAAGTTCTATAAAAGATTCAAAAGAAGCATCAAAAGTATTATATTCGTAATTTGTCCAAATTTGATACTTTCTCTCATGTTGTTGAATATTTGCGATACACGCTGTGTAATCATGACCTGAATTTGGACAGGACGTAGCTCTACAAATAGGACCCAACAGATTACAAGCAACATTGCCTAGCTATGCATTACATCATGAAGGCCCCTAAATCGTCCGGATAGCCATACAAGCCTCCTTATTAAAGACGTTTTTTTGAAAATGTACATTAATATCCCTCATCAGTATTATATTTTAGCATTTCGTATCAACCATGTTATAAGTATATCTGACAAAGTTACTTAGAAAAACACTAAAAGTACTAGGGGACCGATAACAACAACTTTAAAAACTTTATAACTATTACCCTTCCAAACAACGCCACACACTTCCTCGCTCTGTTCAATACATAACTGAAATAGACATAATACTAACTTTTACGAGAGAGCTCCCATAGCATCTGATCTGGCCTAGAGATGGAGATATTTAACATCACCCGAGAAAATGAAATCCAGGCAAACAATTACAGGGCGGAAATCATGTGCAGAGTGTTTTGGGATAGGCAAGGAGTGAAAGTAAATTCCGAAACATATTGTGACACCTTAACTACATTGAATTGCAATCCGAAACAAGAGGCGTGGTATGAATACGAGAGTGGTCTCATAAGTACCCGGTCTGACCTAGAGATGGCGGTAATTGTTTGAAAAATATCACTGTATTAGAAAGTACACAATCTATAAAGCATATGCTTCAAGTTTGAAGACGCCACGTTGTTTAGTGTTTGTTTGGCAGCCATCAATAGTGAACGTTTTCAGTGAATTTGTAAAAATGGGTAAAATTGGTCATCGCTACGTGATACTTTTATTTGAAAGGCGTCAGCCTAACCGATATAAAAGCTGAACTGGATTCTACTCTGGGTCAGTCAGGTTCTTCGTTTACAACAGTGGAATATTTGGTGGCAGAGTTTAAACGAGACCGTACGAGCTGCCAAGAGGAGCATCGCAGCGATCGACCAAATGAGCTGACGACTTCAGAAATGGTGAAGAAAATCCACAAATTGCGCGAGCTAGAAGACATAGTAGGCATTTCAAAAAGTACGGTAGGTCGCATATTATCTGAACATTTGGTCATGAGAAAGCTGTGTACTGTATGGGTGACGCGTTTGCTCACACTCGAGCAAAAACAGTGCCGTGAAAATCTTTCAATTGAGTGTTTAACGAAGTTTTGAAGCAACAAAGCAGAATTTTTGCGCCGTTTCATAACCATGAATGAAACATGGGTCCATCTCTTCACACCCCAGACAAGAGAATAATCGAAACAATGGACTCAAAAGGGAGAAGCGGCTCCAAAGAAGGCGAAGACCGTTTCGTCTGCAGGCAAGCTCATGGCATCGGTTTTTTGGGATGCGCATGGATTAATTTTCATTGACTACCTTGAAAAAGGAAAAACTATCAACGGCGAGTATTATGCGAGCTTATTGTAACCTTTTAGCGATTAAATCAAACAAAAATGGCCGCATTTAGCTAAGAAGAAAGTGTTGTTTCATCAAGACAATGCACCGGCTCCCTTATTGCAATGTCTAAAATTATTGAATTAAAATTTAAATTTCTACCTCATGCAGCCTGTTCGCCCGATTTAGCTTCCTCGGATTATTTTCTGTTCCCAAACTTGAAAAGATGGCTCAGTGGTCAAAGATTTTCAAACGATAAAGAAGTAATGTTGCCAGTTAATGGCTATTTTTAGGAGCAACACAGTTCTTATTATAAGGGTATCAAACCTATTGGACATCGTTGGGAACACTGCATAGAGTAGAAAGGAGATTATGTTGAAAAATAAATATATTTCCTTCCAAAATTTTTGTGTTTTCTTTTTTGGATCGGGTACTTCTAGGATCGCCCTCATATATTACGTTTACTTAATATTTACTGTGTTTGCCTTAATTTTAACGTCGTTTTTTTTTAAACGGATTAATTATCACCTTATGTTGCTGGCTCAGAGTTCCTCATTTCAAACCACGTCCCGGTAAATCGTCAATGTTGCTATTTGTTTCATATTTTGCTACCCAATTTTTTACATTTTCAACGATGTAAATATTTTGCCGCCGATTTATATGTGACATTTTAGGGCCTTTTGAGAGACGACGCGAAACGACCGCTTCCAGTCTTTTAATATATTTTGCACTCATTGTGAACACGATGTCGTTACTACGAATTTATACACAAAACTATGCTCAAAGTAATCCAGATTAGTAAAAAAAACATAATAGGTTTAAGAAACCTACCTGCTTTTCTTAGAAAGGGTAGATATATTCAGTTGGTTAGGGTTTCGCTCTCTTATTATGTCCTGTAACATAGATAGCTTTCACAATTGCATACCTATCTTTTATTATTTGTTTGTTTTGTATGAGTTTACATATAAATATTTGTATCTTTTGTGATTATTCTACACCACTGGTATTCATCTATCTAATAATCGAAAGGGTACTTGTTTTATAATTAGGATTCACATACTGTCAAGAAATCTTGTTACGTCGAAGTATGTATTATAATTCTGAGTCAAGTATGAGACGTGTATATGATGTGTAATTTGTCTTCCCCCCGATGACGTTTCGAGATTTGATAATTCGGTTGCTGAAGGGAAATCTCCAAATGGTAACTGTATGCAAGCAATTAGCGTATAACATGCGTGTTTCGCGTCTAATTTTGCTATTAATCAACTATCATGGTGACATTCGGCGTCTCTAGGATCTCGTTACATAACCAAACCGTATCATCAATCCCACAATTCGCCCTTCATTTGATAATGTTAATTTAGTTGATCTTAATCATTACTGGTAACTTTTCGTATTACATACGAGGGTTATCATTTAAACAAAGCAACCACATATACCAGGTGGTTCGGAAAGTCGTTACCACCTTTTTCATAAAAAAAACTGCATAATTTTCAAGAAAATGGAAAAATTTATGTATTCAAAGTATTTGCCATTTGATTCTACACATCTTGCCCATCTTTCGGGCAGTTTAGGGATGCCATCCCAAAAAAACTGTTTGTCTTTTGAACAAAACCATTCATCGAGGTATTTTTTAACTTCTTCGAAATTAGTGAAGTGTTGCTCTGCAAGCGCGTGTTCCATTGATGCGAAAAGGTGATAGTCGGACAGGGCAAGGTCTGGCGAGTACAGTGGGTGCGATATTATATTCCATCCCAATACTTTCAACGCTTCCTTGACCGGTTTTGCTGTATGAGACCGCGCGTTATCGTGCCGTATAATCAGTTTATATTTTCTATCAATACATCAATCAGTATCAACCGCTTCACCAGGTTTCAACAGTTGGTAATTCACCACGCCACTCTGACCCCACTAAACACAGAGAGAGCATTGTCATGCAACCAAAACGATTTGGCCTTGGAGTCTATGGGCCGGCTTCGCCAAGTGATATCCTTGACTTTTTGCACTTAGGGTTTCCGAACCAAAAGCATTTTCCATCACCCATCATTATTCGATGTAGAAATGATTTCTGATCATACCTTTGAAGCAGCATTTTACAGACGATTTTTTGATTTTACATTTATCTGCCATTCAATTGATGTGGTCCCCATTTTCCCATCTTTTGAATTTTTCCCGTTGCTCGTAATCGGTCGCTAATCGTTTCTTGGGCCACACTTAACGCTTTTGGCAATTGGTTGGGTTGGGTCTTCATCCAATAACTCCTGTTTGGCATCTTCAAACATTTTCAATCAACCAGAACGTTCTTTGCCTTGCACATCGAAATCACAATTTTTTAATTGTCGTTACCACTCCTCACATATTTTATGGTTGGATCATGCTCGCCGTTAGTTTCAGCAAGCGATAACTTTCAGTGGCTTTTTTCTTTTTATTAAATAAGAAAAGTTATGAGTGCCGCAAATGAACTTTTTCAGGCACGAAATTCGACATTTTCAAAGAGGTATAAATTTACGACAGTGTTACGTTCGCAAAATGTAATATGTTTAGCTTTGAAACTTGATGTTAGCAGAATAAAATGACGTATGAGTCAAGTGATAACCTTGCATACTTGAGCCTAGCGACATCTGTTAGAAAATCCGCTAATAACTTTGTGGTACACCTGGTAGGTAACTTTTTCATTAAACTGTTGTCTATTATATCTTGAATTTGTGAAATTTGCGAATCTATGAAAAAAGAAGAAATGTAATAAAGAGTAGGTAATAAAGCTGCAGGTATCAGATATACAAGGATAAATAGAAAAAATCGAAGGACGCGTTAGTTTATTTGTGTGTGTATGTATACATCCTTAGACAGCTTGTTGCTTTTCGCCATCGCGATTCAGTCTTTGGCCAAGATACAACTAGACCTGTCTCCAAATATGTCTTTCATTGTACAGCAAAATAAAATAAAGAGTTTAACGAAAAATATTTACAGCAAGTTTTATAAAAATAATGCTTTTGAATAAGCTACTAATATTTCGTAATTCCACGCTTGTTTTTATAACAGTTCATACTCTCATCGGCACACTTTCCACGTAAACTTATATTAACTACTTAATTATCCCGTCCTCACACATCTTGGATATTGGCTTTCAATTCTTGAAAGGTGCTATTTTTTCTTGAATGCATTATTCGAACATGTTCCATACCTTTTCAACAACGTTCAAGTTGGACGAATTTTCCGACCATAGATGCATTGACAACTTCACCGACTCAAAATAGTTTGTCACAGATATTCGTAGGAGGGCTGGTGGCAGATACAGAGGCATTACCGGAGGCACCAACTTCGCCTTAGGAATAATTATACATAAACTATACTAAGTAAATATTAGATGACCAAAATTATTATTAATTATCAATTTATTACTTATTATTCATTTATTTTTTATCTTATTGGGATAAATCTGCTAAGCAACTGCTCCTGAATAACTGCGGAAATTATTTCTCTTTGTATATCAGATAAAATCAAGTTAGTATTAACTTGTTTTCTCACAATATTTACGAAAAACTATTTAAGCGTTTCTGTCAGTGTTTAAAACATTTTATAAATACTATTGATACTATTTTATGATTAATATAATCGTAAAACCAAATGCTATCGATTATTACAAATGTATAGTTTTTTAGCACTAAATAACAGTAAATAACCCAACCGGACTTTTCAATTTAAACCGAAATTTCCTTCTGTGCAATTCTTTTATTGGCACCAAACAATTTGGAAGTAATCCCTGTAGGATTATTTCCATTGAAATCGAAGGAAAAACAAAACGAAATCGTAAAAAAGGAAGGAAACATAAGTAGCTGAAAATTTACGGTCCATTGAATTGTATTGAAGATCGATAATTTGCACTGTTTCACACAACTATTCTCTCTAGTCTTTGTGTTACGTTTTCTTTGAAAACTTCAGAGATACTTAATTGAGATTTTCCAATAATTATACATTAAAAAACTGAAACAAAATCTAGTCGTTTAGCTATTTTTATATAAATTATTAATTTTGAAGTTGGATCATAATTTAATGAAGGTTTCGAGTAGTATATAGTTATTGAAAATCTGTAACCCATAACAACATTTCTTCAGTTTGAAGATTAACTCCGTATTCGAAATCATTCTCTTTTATTTATTTATACATGAATTACCAATCGCATGCTATTGTGACTAGTTTTTTTTCCCCTTAAATAGAGAACATATCCATGCTATCATCTATTATATATATATATATATATATATATATATATATATATATATATATATATATATATATATATATATATATATATATATATATATACCTGCGGGTTTATGAACAGTACAGTACTGCGCAAAAGAAAGAAACCTTAATTTTACAAGAAGCTGAAATTGAAATTGTAGTTGAAATTTTTTTTAATGTATAAAAGCTGACACATATCGATATTTAAACATAAACAACTTAAATTTACAATATTTTCTTTGACCACCTTTATGCTTTATAGTATCCTGCATTCTTCTTAGTAAGCTTTCCATTAATGAATTAATGAAATTTTCAGGAATATTGTACCACTCTTTCTGTAGTTATGTTCCACAGTTCGTTTTTGTTCTTTGGCCCCCTTTCGCACTTTTTTTCTGCCAAGATAATACCACACATGCTCAACAATATTTGAGTCTGGACTTTGAGGTGGCCATATCATAGTCTGCAATACACCATTTGCTTCCTGCTGTGTTAAATAAGTTTTCACAAGTTTTGAGGTATGCTTGGGATCACTATCTTGATGTAGAATGAAATTATTGTCAGCAAGTCGTTGCCCTGATGGTATGGCATGTTCTTCTAATAGTGTTCTATATTTTTCGCCAGTTAATTTATCCTCTATTTTTACATTTTCACCCACACCTGCCACCGAAATACAACCCCAAACCTGGATATTGCCTCCTCTAAGCTTTATGGTAATGTGTGAACATGGTTCCAATAACGATTCACAAGGACGTCGTCTAAGATACTGACGTCTGTTCGTTCCAAATAATTGATATTTAGATTCGTCAGTCCATAATACTTGTCGCCATTCATTATATCCCCAAGTTTCGTGGTCTTTGACATATTTTAATCGTTTCCTTCTATTACCTCGTCGCAGTAAGGGTTTTCTTACGCCCACGCATCCCCTCAAGCCTGATCTGAGCAAGTATCGCCTAACTGTTGAAGCATGTATCGAAATACCAGATGTTCACGCAAGATCTTGAGCTAGTTCTGTGCTAACTTTCTTACGATTTCTTAAGGAAGTCACTTTCAAAAACTGTGCATCAGCTTTACTGAGCTTTTTTGGACATCCACTCTTTAGTCTATCACTTACACTGCCGGTTTCAGTAATTCTTTTTATTGTTTGTTGCACGGCACACCGGGAACATTTCACTATCTTTGATATTTTCATTTGACTATAACCCTCTTGGTGTAAAACAATAATTTTATTTCTGTCTAGTAATGTTATTCTAGGCATTTTCTATCTACTATAACAATTTACAGTTCACAATTTTTTAAGATTCTAAATAAATTATATTGTGGAAGCGCTCTATATTGTTTCTACCACTGAGTTGAAAATAAAATGTTATAGATAAATAACTCTCCCTTGAAATTTTATTGCAGAGTATTGTTGTGGAATATAATTTATTACTTTAATCGTCTTACTAGGCGGTCGATCTCCCCTACGCGGAAATATGATGTTATAAACTTGGAAATTTCCAATGATTATATGTCTACCAATAAGTGAATCGTTCTTGCAAAGATGTATTAAGTATTATAAATTAAATTAGTCCAATAATTATTAGTAAAAGCTTTTTGGAAAATATTGTAAGGTGCTTCTTCTTTTGCACAATTCTGTATATATGTGTATATATGAAATTGTATGGAATGGCTTTTCGCAACTTTTATATTCAGGAAATGTTTAATGCAGGAGAATTACATACTAAAACAGTTACTTGAAACGTAGTTCACTAGTTACTGCCGAGCTCTACGTTTTCTAAAGCAGTTGCCAAATATTGACAGTTGATGTCGATATAAAAACCTCTGTTACATGTTACGTGTTCATATCGTTATCATTAAATCTGTATTTATGTCCATACCACATATGCAAGTTAATTCCATATATTTGAATTACTTCTCTTATGTCTTTTCCCGTATGTAAGTTTCTCTCTGTAGTCTGAATGTTGAGAAAAATTCTGGACATACACTGCTCTCGCTTATAGGCCTGCTAATGAAAGATTCCATTGCGGAATATTCGATAATTAGAGGCATTATCTTTCCATATTAGCGGTTTATCCTTTCCCAATTTTGGAGAATGATTTTGAATTTTTCCGGAAAACGATCGTTATTTTTTCATCTCCATCAACTTATCTCCATCAACTATGTATTTACTCAATTATACAATCTTGCCTATGAATGTCTTATGGTTTGTTATTTTCTTCCCCTTGTCTTTTGTTTTTGTTATGTATCCCTGTATCGTCCTTTGCTACCTGCAAATTCGATTATACATAGCAAAATTGAAACATATGCTTTATAGATTGTGTACTTTCTAATATAGTGTTTCTAATACAGAAAGAAGTTATTGAAACATTTTATTCATTTGCTAGAAAAATTCTCCTGTATATTTCAATATCATCAGTGAAGGCATGAAGAACTAGAGACCAACATCAACCTTTTTTAATTTCATTAAAATTTCTCAAACCGTTTGCTTTGGATATATAACATAATTTAAATAACACAAAATACTTATGGAAACTGTCTCCTTAATGGAGAAGTTAGTAAATTTACGTGGAAAACAAGAAATGCTAGGTTCGAATCTTGTTCATTTAGTTAGTTGAGTAACTTCGTTATTGGACAATTCTTAATCTTAAGGAGTAGCTTTATAACATTGAAATCATAACACCTCGTCTTACATTTTTATAGCCAGATAGAATTAGACTCTTTCCTAACTTTCTTTATATCTCATGAAGAGAGTATTACATTTACCACAATATTTTCTCATTATAATCGGGGGCATCCGCATCTTAAAAGCAAAATATCATTTGCGATGCTGTAATCAGAACCTGTGGACTTGGAGCATTACTAACACGAAACGGAATAGCAGATATTCCCCGAATGAAATCACGTTTTCCAATTCTTACGGTGCACCGAGTTTTATCTAGAAATAAAAGACCCCGATGGCGTCTCAACTGTATAAATTCGGGTATGTGTGTGTATCTTTCGAGCTTTTCAATTTCATAAAATACCTCGCATTTATCTGTCTGCCGTGGCATGCCTCACATCGACAGCGAATAATTGACAGGATCGCGGTTGTAAGTGAATTCTTAACATGAATGATATCCCAGGTTTCTATCTCGGATCTGACACTCGTCGTCTCACTGGCCCTGGCCCTTTTCAAATAATCGACCGCTGGGGCTAGATGGAACGGTTGATAGTGTGGCTGGGTTCATATTAGTTTAATAGAAACGAACTAGTGCAATTTAGTTTCGTCTTTTGGAAACTAAATCTGTAGCTACATAAACACATAAATACACGGCGAAATCTTCGGAGTATTCGAACCTTTTCTTTTGTATACAGGCGAAATTGACATAAAATATCCGATATTTCAAATGGTAGTTTTATATAATGTGTGCATAAAAAGAAGTAGTTGCCTCTTCTACAAGAGTGATTCAAACTTGACTTGCGGTCTATTCTTTCTGATCGAAACGAACTACATTTTGATGTTGTAGGCACTTCATTTTCTAAGTAGCTTCTGTATTTCTGATAACAAAATTTCTTTCGATTGAATACGTAACTAATTTTGCACTGCGTCCTCTACTTCCTCATTAAAGGCAAATCGCCTTCTAAGAACTTTTTGAGTTGCCCAAAGAGATGATAGTCACTCGGGGCTAAGTTCATATTGTATGCCAAGCTGTATTTCTCAATCCAAATTAGCCAACGTATTATTCGTTTTATGGGCTGTATGTGGGCTAACCTTATCGTATAGGTGAATAATGATAATTGCTTAAGAGATCGCGTCTTTTTCTTGATCTGGCAATTTAACCTTTCCAAGACTCCCACTTAAATAAACTGAATTAATGATTTTTCTTTCTACGAGAAAATGGATGTAAATTGGTTTAATAGTCGCCATGACTTTGTCAACTTAATTGTGCTTTGGATTTTAGGTCGCCACTCAAACTCACCTCTGCTCAAAAAATTACCGTTCCAATTGCATCCGTACCAGGCGAACTTTCTTGCTTGTAATACGTGACAAAAGTCATCGCCTTCATACTGGAAACAAAGGCGGCGATATCTTCTGTTGTTCCGCGGAATGTTGTTTTGGAACCTACCTGGTGCTAGCTTTATTAAATTAAAGCTTGTCGTCGATAATAATATGAATACTACCAACGCTAGTATTTGCAATCCTGGCAATTTTATACACAGATATTCGCTTATTGCTGATCAGCAAAATTTACACCAAACGGGCAGCATGTCGCAAGTTCAACACGCGTTCGTGATTATTCTGGACAGATTTACACCATTCAAAGACTGTTCTGAGTGTTAAACACTCTTCCCCAAACTATTTATAAAGTTTGATGAATATTAGTCACTTTTACACCTTCATTGAAAGGAAATTTAATAATTATGACTTGTGCAAAAAAAATTTAAAAATTTTTACATGAAATTGTTAACACAACTAACAGTAATGGCACAAGCAAGTTGCAGCTATTTATGGCGTTAACCAACATGCCTACATCGATAAATATAAAACCGCTTTGTATGATTAGGGTCATCATTTTATGAGTACACAAGCAGCAGTTTCAATTTTCTCTACTTTCTAAATTTAATATTACAAGTCATAGATTTGGAATGGGATAATCGCCACGTACTGAATATCTATTATCGTATAGAGTAAATCTGAGGCAAAACGCAGACCAACAAAAAGCAATTCCTTAAAAACTTTTACAACATTATCAACTGATTTTTTTTTGTACTGAATCTATAACTAATCACAGTCCTTTTCTATCACTCACACTTATCAGGGTTGTTCATTTTCCCACCTTTAGGATTTTTTCCATTGGTCAAAATCGGTCGGTAATCGTTTCTTGTGCCACATTTGACGCTTCTGCCAATTGTTTTTTTGTTTGGATTGGGTCTTCATCCAATAACTCCAGCAGTTTCGCATTTTCAAACTTTTTCGGTCTACCAGAACGTTCTTTGTCTTGCACATCGAAATTACCACTTTTGAATTGTCGAAATCACACCACACATGGTTTTATGGTTGAACTATTGGGTTGGCAACTAAGTACTTTCGGTTTTGTAGTATAAAATAAAACAGTTTTTTTTAAACAAAGAATAGTTTTTAATCAATTATATATTTTCCATTTTGCTCAATGACCTTTTGCCATCTTTCTTTCAGCTGCATGATTCCGAGCTCATAAAATATCTGGTCCTCATCAGCAAAAAAGTGAATCAGGTGCAAGTGAAGGTCATCGTCATTTGCGAAAGTTTTACCATTCAAAGAATTCTGCAAACTTCGAAATAAATGGTAATCAGGTGGTGCTAGATCAGGGCTGTGGCATCATTTCACAGCCAAGCTCCAATAGTTTCCCACGAGTTGCCAAAGATGTGTGAGGCCTTGCATTATCTTGGTGGAAAACTATACCTTTCCGATTTGACAATTCTGGCCGTTTTTCTTTGATTGCTTCATCCAGTTTTATTAATTGTTGACAGTAAACATCAGAATTGATCGTTTGGTTCCTTGGAAGCAGCTCAAAAAACACAACACCTTTATAATCCCATCAAACTGACAGCATGACCTTTTTTGGATGCAATTCAGCTTTCGATGTGGTTTGAGCTGGTTTATCGTGTTTGCTCCATGATCGTTTTCGAACTATGTTACTGTACAGGACCCATTTTTCATCACCAGTGATGATTTTTTTAAGAAAGGGTCGGTTTCATTTCGTCTAAGATGCATATCGCAAAAATTAATTCTTTGTATTAAATGAATTTCTTTCAATTCGTGAGGTACCCAAATATCAAGTTTCTTAACTAGCCCAAGACATTTTAAATATTTTTCAATTGTTGTGTGCGATACATGTAGCCTCTCCGCAACCTCTCGAACAGTTATATGACGATCCTCTTCAATTATGACTTTGATTTGGTCATCAGCTTCAGTAAGCCGACCAGAACGTTGCTCATCTTTGAGGGAAAAATCTCCAGAACGGAATTTTTTATACCAATTCTGACACTTGCGCTCTGTTAAGCAATTAGCACCATAAACTTCACATATCTTTTTGTGAGCCGCAGCAGCTTTCTTTCCTTTACGGAAATAAAATAGTAAAATATGTCGAAAATGTTCGTTTCTGCACTCCATTTAAAATTAACCCACAACTAATAGCTTTAATAAAAATCACGCACTACTTGCTTCTGAAGGTACGTCAATGTGACTAGTATCACGCGACAAACGGGAAAGTACAGCACTAACATACATTATACAAAAAATAAAGCAACGCTCTCTATCAGTAAAAACAGAAAGTACTTAGTTGCCAACCCAATATGTTCGGCGTAAGTTTCTACCAACAAATGATGACTTTAATCGACTTTTTTCTTTTGATTAATTAAGAAAAGTAATGCGTGCAGCAAATGCACTTTTTCAGACACGAAACTCGGCATTTTCAAAGAGGTATAAACCTATGACAGTGTTTCTTTCACAAAGTATAACATGTATAGCTTTAAAGCTTGATGTCAGTAAAACAAAATGGCATATGTAGCAAATCTTAACATTGCATACTTAAGCCTCACGACATCTGTTAGAAAAACCGGTAATGACTTTCCGGTACACCTAATATCTCTGCAAATTTTAGTAATCTTTACATCGCGCATGTGGCACATGATTGGGTATTTTGATTGTTTAATGAGTCAGTTCTTACGTAGATAATAAACATGATACATTGAGAAGTGTAGAAGGTAATTTTGATGGAACCTGTGGTTGATGAGTGTAAGTTTCGGCTTTCAGCGGTACAGAGCACGTGCAGAATTTGTTTTTGTACGGTTATTTTTGCCGTAGTTTTCCAAGTGCGACACTGTTTAATTACCTGCTGTTGTTGACAATTTAGTTGTCGAAATACGTATACAGAATACGAAAATTAATGTGGCAAAGGGTTACATATCAACCTTCAGTGATCGAGAACTGTAGAGTTAAATTCATTTAAATGAAATTTTTACTGAGTATAAATACTATTGCGTTAGAACATTCCTACAAAATAATCAAATATTAAGACGAAATGTTAAATTTTTAATACACTGTTATTCGAAGATTCAATATTTTTTAAATAATTCGTCTACGATACCTAAGAATATCTTATTTTCTAGGTAATATTCTCGTTTTTCTGTTTGCAGAAAGTGTAGCTATCTGAATAAATTTGTTAGGAGGATTTTCTGGTTGTTTTCTTCCCTGTAATACACTTTTTCCTGAACGTCTAACACGTTCTTGTATTCTACGTATGTTCTTTCTCAAGCAAGATGTCACGAAACATAAATTATTTAAACCCCTGTAGCGTACGCCCTACCATTTAGATTGACTCTTCAAATTTTCAGAGACATCCTTTCATGCGGAGCTGTTCGTTTCATATATATATATATATATATATATATATATATATATATATATATACATATTCGTATACCTACGTAAGCAGGGCACATGCTAGGGTATTTTGGAGCGTTTTGTGCCTGAAATATATGACACTATAAACTCTCTAATCACAAGTCTTATCATAATTTTTACGTTTTACTGGGTCCCTATTTCTTTCCATTCTCCGTCTTGTTTGTCCGTGTGTTTTTTTTCGTACTGGCAGCCCCTTTACCGATACATTTGCAGAACCATACAAGAGTGTGTTTGTGTGTATGCCTATCATAAAGAAAACAAACGAATTTCCTTGCTGTTTATAAGTTTCCGGAACTTCTTGTTTGTTCTGGTCAGATTAAAAGTTTTTTTTTTATATTCCATACACTATATCAATCACGATCACGTATCGCTAAGTGTCGCTTTGTTCCTGTAAAGTCTTCGAAGTTGTAGTTTGACGTTGACCGATGAAGAGAGTCGGTCTACTATTTGTTGGAGGAAAACTCTTAAGTCAATTTTCCACGCTTGTGTTAATTTGCATGGAGTTCGTGTTTATATTGACAAACTGTGAATGAGAAAACGACTGCATTTTATTATATTATTATCACAAATTCTCCAGGTAATAAAAGCAAGCTTTACTTATAAAACAAAGATCGGAATTTAGTGTAATACATGTCATTACATGAGGTCCTCTCTTATAATTTAGTTTACTGCAACGCTTGCCCACACTATATACGAGGGAGCGTTTTTATATTCGCGGAATGAGCGGGTTGTAGAGGGGTGAGTAGGCGCATTGGGGGCGTGGTCTGTGCAGCGACTCATGATTAGTATAAATACGAAGTTTCATTGTTATTAGACAGTTAGCCTTTGAGCTATCGCCAACCAAGTAACATAATCAAGAGTGAAAAGTGAAATATGGAAAAAATCGAATATCGTGCCGTTATAAAGTTCCTTACCAGGCAAGGAAAATCAGTCGCGACCATAATGAATGAGATGTCATTGGTTTACGGCGACTCTTGTCCAGGAAAAACCATGGTGTACAAGTGGCATAGTTTATTTAAACAAGGAAGGGAATCCCTTGAAGACGACCCGAGGCCGGGCAGGAGCATTGAGGTGACCACGCCAGCACTTATCCAAAAAGTTGAACAAATTGTACTCGAAGATGCTCAACTAAAGAAGAAACAACTCGCAGAAATGGTTGGAGTATCCGATACAACAATTTTTAAAATCCTACACGATCATCTCGGCATGTCTAAGGTCAGCGCAAGATGGGTGCCGAGAATGCTCACGCCGCCGCAAAAACAACAGCGCGTAGAGTGTTCGCGTGCATTTTTGGACCTCTGTAATGAAGACAAGGATGGTGTATTGAGTGGAATTGTTACTGGAGACGAAACTTGGGTTCATCATTATGAACCTGAGTCCAAGCAAGACTCCATGCAGTGGCATAAAAAGGGCATAGCACCTCCCAAGAAATTTAAAGTGTCACAATCAGTTGGGAAACTCATGGCAACGGTATTTTGGGACTTGGAAGGAATATTGTTGATTGATTATAAAGATAAAGGTGTTTCTATAACCGGAGAATATTACCCTTCAATATTAGAGGGACTAAAAGAAGCCATTAAAGAGAAAAGACGGGGAAAATTGACAAAAGGTGTTCTGCTTTTGCACGACAACGCGCCCGTCCACAAGAGCCGCGTTGCGTTAGCTGCCCTGCATAAGGTGGGCTTCGAAATTGTGAATCACCCACCCTACAGCCCAGACCTGGCCCCGAGTGATTATTACCTGTTTCCGAAAATGAAAGAAGGGCTGCGGGGTAAAAAATTTACTGCCGATGATGAAGTCAAGGAGGCAGTTTCGGCGTATTTTGCAGATAAAGAGAAATCATTTTTTTATGAGGGTATAAATAAATTAATTGAAAGATGTGAAAAATGTATCCGTCTTGCAGGTGAATATATTGAAAAAGAAAAATGATTTGGTTTTTTTATTTCCACCTCTTGTCCCCCATTCCGTGAATATAAAAACGCTCCCTCGTAAATAACAAACTTAATAGTACAGGGTGTTTCAAGAAGAATATACATATTTCGAATGCATATATTTATTAAACTTTAAGACATACGAATATGAAACTTTACATACATATTTACGAAACTCTCAAGTTTAGATTACAGAAATATGGTCGCCGTTTGTCATCAGGATGCAGAGATTGTAACAACTATAACTTGTACGGCTTCATAACCAACCGACGTCTCAAAACGCGCCAAATTGTTGTTGTTGGCAATTGTAACTCCCGACTGCCACGACTAGTTGATTTTGAAGGATTACGTTGGAAACAGTTTGAATTCGTGCAACATTTTCTTCAGAAACACGAGGGCGGCCAGAACTCTTTTCTTTACATACACATCCTGTATTCACAAACTGTCGATGCCATCTGCGAATGTTCCACCCATCCGCAGGATCAATTTGGCAGCTCAACTTGAAACGTCTTTGCACTATAATCACGGAATTGCACTTCGCAAACTCGAGAACACAAAATGATTTCTGCTGTGGAGTATCTATTTTAAACATATGATGGTTACCAAGAAAAACAAAAGACAACTGACGTCTAGCGGCTATTAATTAAAGTAGATTATGTATTCGTTTCTCCATTAGCCGAGCCGAGCCGAAAGTTTGGAGAAAATAATACTTTGTAATACGTATATTCTTTTTGAAACACGCTGTATAAGTACATGTATCAACCAAGCTTGCAGAAACGAGTGCGCACTCATTGGCGGGGATGACATATTTCGAAAGCGAGTTATATTGAATAATAAAATGTATTTCAAACCATAAAATCCTGTTTTTCTTATTGAACAACAAAACTTCTTGAACAACCTGGTAATATGAGTGATTATTTCTAAAAAAGACCCAATAAACTTTAACGACTTTAGCAATTATGAAAGTATTTATAATCCCTTAGCAGTCGATCATCAAAACTTGTTGAAGCAGTTGAAGTTTTTGCAAATAAATGTCTGAATTACTTAAAATTCTTTGCCGAATTTAAAGAAGATTCTGATTGAACAAAACATTAAAGTTTGTGAACCAAAACACACAGTTTTCTACATTTGTTTTTGTTTAATTCGTGTGTGATATGCCAAGAAATTTTTCTCGAATAAAAATTTCTTGGCATATCTATATTAGAGAAAATGCAAATGCATATAATTCCGTGCTCTAATTATGACTATGGTTCTCCATGATACACATACGAGGTTTGTTCAAAAGGAAAGGTGAATTTTGAATTTTTTGAAAGGTATTTATTTATTCATCAATATCAATTTTGTCCCCTTCAAAGTAATCCCCCTCAGATATAATGCACTTATGCCAGCGCTCCTGCCAATCCTCGAAGCACTTCAGAAGTGCGCTTTTCGGTATGGCCATCAGCTCGTTCTTCGATTCCGACTTTATCTCATCAATCACGAACAAGCATTGATGTGTGAGCTGGTGCATTATCGTGATGCAGAATCCATGATTTTCTTTTCCACAATTCCGATCGTTTGAGCCGTATTGCTTCACGCAAACGTTGCATAACTTCAGCTTGGTATTCCTTATTAACCGTACGACCTGTCGGCAAGAACTCACGATGCACCACACCAATGTAATCGAAGAAAATAGTGAGCAAAACCTTCACATTTGATCGAACTTGGCGTGCATTTTCTCGGCCTTCTGTAAAGCGCTTGTACCATTTATAAACACTTTTTTGAGACAAACTGGACTCGCCGAATGCCACAGTCAACATTTCAAATACCTTGGAGTACTTTATTCCATTTTTAACGGAAAATTTAGTACTTATTCTTTGACCCATTATTTTCAAAAGTCAAAAATCGAAGAACACACACAAACGTGACTAAGCTTTTCAGTTGTCAACAACAAACTACTATTCCAAATTGTCTGATGCCAATATATGACTAACACTTATGTACCAACATAACAAAAAAAAAATTTCGATAATCGAATGTCCACAGCGCGCGAAAATTCAAAATTCACCTTTCCTTTTGAACAAACCTCGTATACGTGGACGAAATTGCCAACTTTATTCTTTAAGCAGACTGTAGTACAGTCTATAGACATCAGAACAACATTTTGGGAAGGCAGAAAGAAAAAAAGAAGAAAAAGCGAAATTTTACTTTAAGAAGCTCCCATTGGAAAACAATTAAATGTGGAGAATAGGGATTAACACGCTTATTGCGCAAAGTGAAATTTGTAATCTTTTAATAAGTGATTCGTATTTTGTGTTACCAAATGTTTTTAAATACTTAAAATTCTTAAAAGAATATAGAATTTTCTTCATAGTGTAAATGTGAACAAAGAATGCGGACAGATATGCTAAACAAAATGAAGAGAAGTAAGCTTAAAGAAAGTTCTGATCACAAAGTTACACATTTCAGCGTAAATTACACATGGAATTTTATAAAGGCAAACTTAGCAAAGCGTTAGTTTTATTCATAATGTCTACAAGGTAATTAATTACTGAGAAGCCGGAGTTACTAATAAATTATTCAAAATGTCAGGCGACTTCGGGCATGGAAATTCAAAACTTCGTTAAGCTCTAATCTTTTTATAGTTAAAACAGGTTTAACGTTTCTCATTGTTCTTTTCAGTCAGAAAAATCCGAAGGGATTTCAATCATTGTTAAACAGAATTAAGATTATTACAATTCTAACTGTTGTAATATAAATAAATTGTAACATAAAATACGATAGTAACACTTTGTATTTCAAAGGGAAATACTATATAATGTGTCCTCGTGACAGTAATCTACAATATTTCTGCAAGTTGTTAGTAAAGAAAAAGATTAAAATATTTTCATGAAATTCTGCTTGTTAAAGCAAGGCCAATTAATTTTGTGGCCAGTACTAATCCAGTATCTGGTAAATTAGCCCAAGTATTAGTTATAATAAATAATATATTTTAAACACATATATTCTCCGTAAATATTTCTTAAGTACACAAATTCTTTAGCCTAGAATATACATATATTAACAAGTTTTGAGATTCAGGGCCGCTAGTTCCTTATCTTATTCACAGTCTCTCCCTGCGTTCTGTAAATAATAGTGACGTATTATATAATGCGTTAATATAAATAAAATCATTCAGAATTGTTAGCAACCTCGAGAGATACACTAGGATAGTTTGACAAGTAGTGAGAATGACACATAGGTGGCGCTCTAATTGGTAAAACAAACGCACTTTAATTTAGGTTACCTATTTATATGTTTACATTCCGATATTTAGATAAATCGGTTGATTAGTTTATTTTTGACAGCTGATCGAAAAAGAAGCAACACGTCGTTTTGTCAAAATGGAAAAAGCAAAGTATCGTGCGGTGATTAAATACTTTGTAATTAAGGGTATGAAAGCTACCGAAATAAAAGATGAGTTACGGGAAACATTAGGTGCATCTGCTCCATCATCCGCCACAATAAGTAGATGGGTAAATGAATTTAAACGTGGTAGAACAAGCTGTGTTGATGAAGCGCGCTCTGGAGCATCCAAAATCGTGACTTCTAAGGAAATGATTATAAAAATCCATAATATTATTACGCAAGATCGACGACTCAAAGTGAGAGAGATAGCAAACATGGTAAACATTTCAGCAGAACGCGTACACCACATTTTAACGAAAGAATTGGGCCTTTCCAAGCTTTTGGCAAGATGAGTGCCGCGATTGCTTACGACTGATCAAAAGTTCACTCGTTTGCGCATTTCCAATGAGTGTTTGGACCTTTATAAGCGAAATCCGGTTTATTTTTGTAGGCGATGAAACTTGGATACATCCGAAACTAAACAACAGTCGAAACAATGGTTAGAACGTGGTTCTGCACCTACAAAGAAAACGAAAACCACTTTATCGGCAAACAAGGTGATGGCATAAATTTTTTGGGATTCAAAGGGCATTTTGCTCATTGATTACCTTCAGAAAGGTGCCATAATAAACGAATAATATTATGCAGAACTTCTACAAAAATTAAATGTTGAGATTCGTGCTAAACGGCCAGGAATGGTAAAGAAAAAATTCTGTTTCACCAAGACAACGCTCCCTTGCATACCAGCACAGTTGCGATGTCCCAAATTCACGAATTGCATTTCCAATTAATACCACATGCGCCTTATTCGCGCCGGATCTAGTCCCTTCCGACTTCTACATTTTTCCAAAATTGAAAACGGTACTAGGTGGAAAGAAATTTTTGTCTAACGACGAGCTTATCATCTTCGTAAATGGGTATTTTGCAAGGCTTCTGGAATCGCATTTTGGCGATGGCATAAGGACATTGGAGCACCGTTGGAATAAATGTATTGCTCTTTTAGGAGAATATATTGAAAAATAAAAATTAGTTTGTATTTAAGAATTCGTTATTCTTTTCCATTCTTACTACTTGTCAAACTACCCTCGTATATACTGTTTTAAATGTTATTTTATGGTTATTAATCATTAAGTATATTAAAATTATAAAATATTTTCATTGGATTGTTATTAACGTTTATCTTTTTATGATATTTTAACAGTTTGTGTATTTTTTGCATCAATAATTGAGACTGTTATATTACTAGTTCGGAAACTGTCTGCGTATTCTGATAGATAAATCTATTTTAAATTGTGTAAACAACTATTAATTTAATTATCATTTTCATTCTATGTATTATTTAATTTATAATTCATAACAGAAAGACCAAATTACGCAAAAATTTAAAAAGTAGGAATCAGTAAGACTGCCAATAGCTTTTTTTGTTGAGTGCAAGTCAAGTGGTTAGATCGTATTTATCCTTGTTTCTTTGAATATAACGTTAACCGACAATATCTTTCTCCAGAAAATTTTAATTTCTGTAATATTTTATATTTTATATATAATTATTATAATTTATAACTTCTTTATCTCAATATTATTATTTCTATTAAGTGTATAATAGAAACGTTTTTCATTCTATATAAACGTTTTATCATATAACATACGAGGGTGGTCGCAGAAGTATCCGACCCAATAAAGAAAACAAAAATTTTGGAAAGAAATATATTTATTTTTCAACATAATCTCCTTTCAACTCTATACACTTTTCCCAGTGATGCTTAATAAATTCGATACCCTTTTTATAATAAGAACTGTCTTGTTCCTCAAACTAGCCATTAACTGCCGACATCACTTCTTCATCGTTGGAAAATTTTTGACAACTGAGCCATTCCTTCAAGTTTGGGAACAGGAAATAATCCGAGCTAAATCTGGCGAATAGAGTGCATGAGGTTGCAAGAGGTTGCAATTCAAACTTTAATTCACTAATTTTGGCCATTGCAAACAGCATACATTATAAACAAGATGTTATTAGCATTTGAATGATTGTTTTAATGTTCATCTCATGGCAACTCGCCAAGATTTTAAACTGTTCGGCTATCTACGCACTGGTGTCATTGTTACCGATATTAGAGGGATGACACGCCCTCGTCCTTCCGTCCGTACATTCGTATGTTTGAACGACAGTGGGAGGAATCGTTTTTCATCACATATCTGTATCAAAAAGGTACAATAAATCCACAAAGAATTGTTCGTTAATAATACAAGTTTACGTGGTGAGAGGTGAATTCCTTGAAACGCTTAGTAGACAGGATGTCATTAACATTTGAATGATTCTTTTAATGGCAACTCGCCAAGATTATAAGTGTTTGTCTATTTACGCACTGATAATTTTGCATAGTGATGCTCGTGCGTTCATACATTCATATGTTTGAAAGAAAGAGGGAGGTATTGCTAACTCTTTTTATTTTCTTATATAAGCACTATATGTATTCTGTTTATATTGTCCTATTAGGGGAAACTTAACGTACCTTGTATATATTATTACGTTCTTTAATTATCCGCTGTTATTGTTGATACTACTATTAATATTTTAAACTTTAATAGATAACCGTAATTCGCCCTATAATACTACGATCCTTATGGAAGCAGTTCCATTTAAAGGGCGTTTCAAATTTCGCGGTTTTTTTAAAGAAAAAATAAAACACATAATTTGCATTCGTTTTCAAACAATTTTTATTGGTAAAAGAAGTATCAGTTATGACATTTATATGCGAAAAATAATATATGCCAAATGGCCTCCTCTTGCAGCTCTACAGACGTCCGGCCTTTTGTTAAAATTTTCAACGACATTATGACATAATTGAGGCTCTATCTCAATATAATAATTTCGCCTGTCGAAGCAGGAATTGACTGTGGATTGTTTTTATAAACCTGACTTTTCGCATAACCCCAAAGAAAATAGTCTAATGGTGTCAAATCACACCTTCGTGGTCAATTAACATCACCGTTTCTTGAGATTGCACGTCCAGGAAATTTTTCTCTCAATAAATCAATTGATTCGTGTGCAAAGTGAGGTGTAATGCCATCCTGTTGAAACCACATATCCTCTAGATCAATGTTCATTAATTCAGGCCACAAAAATTCAGTTATCATCCGAGGATATCGATCACCATTGACAGTTACAGCTCCACCAGCTGCATTTTCAAAGAAGTAAGGTCCAATTACACCACCTGACCATAATGCATACCAAACAATAATTCGTTTAGGATGCATAGGTTTCTCATGAATAATTCGTGGATTTTCCTCACCTCAGATATGGCAATTTTGTTTATTAACATAACCACCAAGTTCAAAATGTGCCTCATGGGAAAACATTATTTTTTGAGAAAAGTCAGCTGGTTGCCCATTGATGAAATTGACACTTGAACGATGTTTTAAATGATCTAATTGCTTCAGTTCCTGTGTTATTTGAACCGTACATACCTTCAGAGCTAAATGCTTGTGTAAAATACGCCATGTTGTGGATCCACTAAGTCCAAGTTGTTATGAACGTCGTCTGATGGACATTTCAGGATCTTCAGCAACATTTCCACGAACCAAACCAATATTTTCTTGGGAACGACCACTACGACTGTATTTTTCACTTTTTTGATCTTCCACGGAACCGGTCTCTTGAAATTTTTTAATAATTCGACCAATAATATTTTGAGATGGACGATTATGCAAATCATAAAATTCATGTAATTTTCAAAAAACTCTTTTCACAGAACGCTGATTTTCATAAAATAATTCAGCAATTTGAACGTGTTGTTGTACCGTATACGAAGCCACTTTTATAAATGTCATACATCACACTTTATAAATGCCCACACACCTAGACAAATTCGGTGCGCTATCTATATTTTATTTGTTCTTAAAAGAACCGCGCAATTTGAAGGACCCTTTATATGAATTCAAGTAACGTTAAATCATAACGTGAACGTACGTAGTTGCAATAATACCGAGATTAAATAAGACACAATCAATTTTTCCCTGCCACACATCTAATAAATTATTAAACGAAGTAATGTTACTCTTTTCTTTCCTATATTCATGCGACTACTTGTATCTTCCTAATCGGACCTTATAAACCCTTAAAACTAATTTAGTAGTGGCGAACACAAAAGGATGTAAACAGATATTTGAGTTTTCTACGTAAAGACGAAGAGCCCCGGTGATATTCAATAAAGGTCTGGTACAACAGTGTTGCCCACAACAATGCGAACCCCTCGTAACAAAGAGATGACTTCAGATACTCTTAGAATTATGAGGATTTTTGGACTTATATGGAACTGGTATAAATCTACGCGCGTTCTCTTTTTTTGCTTCCCAATGGCGATAAGCGGGTGGTATGTGACTAACCTCATACTATATACGTATATATTTAGACGTTGTACGAAAAAAAGTGACAAATTTTATGTAGAGACCACTTTGTTGTTGCGAGTGTACACCCTTCACGTTGTGGAGCGACGTAGAAAATATATGAACTGAAAATCCTTTGGGGCTTATATGCATAAAAATTCCTTGATAGTTTCGATACATAAACTCTTTAGCTTTGTATACGAAAGATCGTTATTTCACTTCGCTAGATGTAAAACGAGCTGAAGAGGTAAATTGAAGTGTGTCTTACATATTGTGTGTTATTAGTATTCGCATGTATCACGATAGAACATACCTTGAACCTGTTAACTGCGGAATTTAGCTTTAAAAATCTCCTATGAGGCACGTAATAAAAGTCAAACGATAAAGAGAATACGCGTAGAAGGCAGAGCATACTTCTATTATAAATTTTATAAAAAATAATAAGAAAATTATGCGACGAATGATCATATTTTTAATTCGATAAAATTACCAGTGTTTGTTGAAGAAAATATTCTAATTCAAAATCAGACAATTGCCAAGAAATAATAAAATTCATGAATATCAGTTGATTTCATGGAGACGTTTTTCAAATCAACGTGCCACGTCATAGATTGGGCACTTGTAACCGATTTCTTTTTTGAGCAGATGACGCACATACGTAGACCTGCTTTTGACGGTGTAGTTTCATTCGAATAATTTTACATTGAGACCTGTAGGTTTTGCAGTTATAGTTGGTCCACCAATTTTCGAAATTTGTATTTGCTGAATTGCATATTTCTCCAACACTTTGCTCAACACATTGCAGCAAGAAAAATGTAATCAGTACCCTGTTATTTTTTTTATATACTATACAGGAACTTAAACATATTGGGTTGGCAATTAAGTACTTTCGGTTTTTACTGATAGAGTCATTTTTTGTATAGCGTATGTTAGTGCTGTACTTTACCGTTTGTCGCGTGATACTAGTCACATTAACGTAACTTCAGAAGCAAGTAGTGCGTGATTAAAGCTATTAGTTGTGGGTTAATTTTAAGTGGAGTGCAGAAACGAACATTTTCGACATATTTTACTATTTTATTTCCGTAAAGGAAAGAAAGCTGCTGCGGCTCACAAAAAGATATGTGAAGTTTATGGTGCTAATTGCTTAACAGAGCGCACGTGTCAGAATTGGTATAAAAAATTCCGTTCTGGAGATTCTTCCCTCAAAGATGAGCAACGTTCTGGTCGGCCTACTGAAGTTGATGATGACCAAATCAAAGTCATAATTGAAGAGGATCGTCATATAACTGTTCGAGAGGTTGCAGAGAGGCTACATGTATCGCACACAACAATTGAAAAACATTTAAAATATCTTGGGCTAGTTAAGAAGCTTTATATTTGGGTACCTCACGAATTGAAAGAAATTCATTTAACACAAAGAATTAACTTTTGCGATATGCACCTTAGACGAAATGAAACCGACCCTTTCTTAAAAAGAATCATCACTGGTGATGAAAAAGGGGTCCTGTATAGTAACATAGTTCGAAAACGACCATGGAGCAAACACGATAAACCAGCTCAAACCACATCGAAAGCTGAATTGCATCCCAAAAAGATCATGCTGTCAGTTTGGTGGGATTACAAAGGTGTTGTGTTTTTTGAGCTGCTTCCAAGGAATCAAACGATCAATTCTGATGTTTACTGTCAACATTTAGTAAAACTGGATGAAGCAATCAAAGGAAAACGGGCAGAATTTTCAAATCGGAAAGGTGTAGTTTTCCACCAAGATAATGCAAGGACTCACACATCTTTGGCAACTCGTGGGAAACTATTGAAGCTTGGCTGGGAAGTGATGCCACAACCCCCATACAGCCCTGATCTAGCACCATCTGGTTACCATTTATTTCGAAGTTTGCAGAATTCTTTGAATGGTAAAACTTTCACAAATGACGATGACTTTCACTTGCACTTGGTTCAATTTTTTGCTGATAAGGACCAGAAATTTTATGAGCGCGGAATCATGCAGCTGAAAGAAAGATGGCAAAAGGTCATTGAGCAAAATGGAAAATATATAATTGATTAAAAACTATTCTTTGTTTAAAAAAAACTGTTTTATTTTATACTACAAAACCGAAAGTACTTAGTTGCCAACCCAATATAATAAGATAAATATCTGTGAGTTGGAGAAATGTTTTCTTATATTAAGTCTTCATCCTGTTCCTTGCAAGTGAATTGGATGTAATTATCTCATAGGTTCTGCTAAAATCGTCCATCTTCTTACCAGAACAGAAAGCCAACAAATTATTTAAATTTGGGAAAAATTTATTTTATTTATGTATGAAATAATAAATTATTCTAGAAAAGATATATATTACTAAAATCGCAAAAAGGAATCCTAAATATAAAATTTTTTGCTATAATTCGGAATATTCTGATTTCTACTAATATTGTGGTCCCAAAGATGACAGTATATCTAGTAGAAGTTACCTTACTTCACCACTTTGGCAGGAAAGACGTCACACGTCGAGTTATTTTTGTTATAAAGTCAGCAACGTATTGTTCACGTCGGTATGTAGTCGCAGAAGAAAATGACGTTCGCCGCACGTCGACTGAGATTGTTAGTCGAAGCACAGTTACTTATTTCTCATGTTTCGTTAAGCACAAATGCATATGCAAGTGCATATTTGCATGCGTATTCATGCGTCTCACTGCATATTTTCCATACTATGCGTGCATACACTTGACATTCGAACGTAGATAAGGACGGAAAAAGAAAGAAATAAATAAAACATGTTTGCAGATTAGATTAGATTAACATATGTATACGAGTACGTACCTAATAATTCCGTATTATTAATTATTATTTTATTAAAGTATTAACTTATTATGTTTGCACTTTTGTAAATTGATTATTTTTAACAAGAATGTACGTACTTACAGAATTAGTATATTTTTAAAAGCTGTTATAAAAAAATCCATCAAATAAAAATATTGTATAAATAAGTCCTTTTTTCAAAGAGAAGAAAAATACTGTAAATTTTGCTGTATGAGACAGGGCGTTATCGTGCGGTAAAATCACTTTAACGTGTCTTCGGGCTCATTCTGGACGTTTTTCTATCAATCCATGGTTCAAATTGATAATTTGTTGTCGGTAGCGATCAGAATTAACTGCTTCACCAGATGTTAACAGTTCGTAATACACCACGCCACTCTGGCCCCACCAAGCACAGTGCTTTGTCTTACAACAAAAAAAAGTTGACCTTGGAGTCGACGAGCTGGCTTCGCCAGGTGATTTTTTGCGCTTAGAGTTTTCGAAATAAATCCATTTCTCATCACCCATCACTATTCGATGCAGAAATGACTTCCGAGCATTTCCTTGAAGCAGCTTTTCACAGACGATTTTTCGATTTTCCAATTGCCTATCATTCAATTGATATGGCACCCATTTTCCTATTTTTTAATTTTTCCCATTGCTCGTAGTCAATCGCTAATCATTTCTTGGGCCACATTTAACGCTGCTGCTAATTGTTTTTGAGTTTGGGTTGGGTCTTCATCCAATAACTCTTGTAGTATCGCATCTTCAAACTTTTTCGGTCTACCAGAACGTTCTTCGTCTTGCACATCGTAATCACTACTTTTGAATTACCTAAACCACGCATTACATGTTCTTATGATTGGAGCATGCTCAACGTAAGTTTCTGTCAACAAACGATGACTTTCAGCGGCTTTTCTCTTTTGATTAAGAAAGAAAAGTAATGCGTACTACAAATGCACTTTTTCAGGGACGAAACACGACATTTTCAAAAAGATATAAATTATACTATCACAGTATTATTTTCACAAAACATAGCATGTATGGCTTTGAAGCTTGATATCAGTAGAATAAAATGACATACGCGTCAAATCATATCATTGCATACTTAAGCCTAGCGACATCTGTTAGAAAAACCGGTACTGACTTTCCGGTATACCTGGTATATTATCAGTTAATAAAGTGTAAAATTTAGATAAAGTGTTTTATTTATTCCTTAGCCCGGTATTAATTCTGTTTGATCTAATTACATACATGGGAAATTCTTTTTTTATTTATAGTTCGCTTCTACAAGAAAATAGTAAACTGCAAGAAAAAAAATAGAATCGCCAAAAATCTTTCAGTAACTGTTTTCAATAAAAATCGGAAAATTCACATTTTCCAGATAAAAATGGAAAAAGTTACAATCTATGGCGAAACACAAACTTTTCTAAATTTTGAGTTTATGTTAATCATACGGCAAATGATGCCTTTGAAGAGAAAGCAGTCGACGCATAATTACGGTGCCATAAATGATGAAGTCTGATATTCTCCGTCGGAGAAGATTTACTAAAAGAAAAATGCTATAAACAAGACTTTATTTCGCTGTCACAAATCTTTATGCGAAAACTTTGGCGGAGATGTAGTGTTATATAACTTTTTTTAATCCGTCTAAGTGGTATTTACCCCAGGCATTCTTACAGAACCAAACTGTTCTCGACTAAAAGAACAATCCAGAGGCGACAATTCCGCTGCAAGACGGGTTTTTTTTTATCGGACCAAAGAGGTGGCTGAAGGGAGGAGATGTTATCTTTGATGACGTCTGACATTTTTCTTTGAGAACAGAATAAAATATCCCATTATTGCGCGAGAGTTGTAAATTTATGCAAAACACCGGCGGGCAAATCAATATGGAAGCTATTTCCTAATTAAAACAAGTTCCTTTTTGTTCGAGATACTGGAGCAGCGTCCCATCTCTGTCCAGAGGGAAAAACGTAACGAAAATTATAATCATCCAGTTTGACATTTAACATTTATTATGCGTTCCATTGTTTACATAAAATTGTGAAAAATTCACGCGGCAACTTTTCAATTTGTAAATGCAAATTTAGGAGATTATGAATTCGTTCCCAGTCCTTTTCTTGTTCTAATTATGTGTCAATATGACTTTCTCAGGCGATCACCACTTCGTTTTTTTTTGTTAAAAACTCAGGTTAAAAGTTTATCTACACCGTTGTAATTTACGCCCTTAAAAAATTAATTATAATACGAGGGTAGGTCTCTTTGCTCCACCCTTGACCCACTCACAATAAAAAATTTACAAATATTATGCTTTTATTCTCTTACATTGTCTTAATTAAGGTTAAAGCATTTTTTCCATCGGTGTTCTAGCATTTCTAATGCTTCCCGAAAAGAAGAAAATTGTTCAACCTCTGCAAACCGCTAATTTACTGTACATATCACACCATCATTTGACGGAAATTGTTTACCATGCAAGTATTCTTCAAGTTTTGAAGTCAGTTTGTAAACGCTGAGAGCTAAATCTGGTTAATATGGCGGATGTTCAACTAATTCGAAGCCTGTCCGAGCTATTGCAGCTGTTGGAATTGCGAATCTGTGACCTGGTGCGTCATCCTGATGCAAAAGATTACCTTTGCTCAAATTCCCCCAACGTTTTTATTGGATCACGTCACGTAATTTGGGAATTAAGTTGGCATAATAGGCACCTGTAATTGTGAGCAGGAAATCTTCTAAAATTACGCCTTCACCATCCCAAAATAGGAATAGCATGACCTTTCCTGCTGAAGGTTGCATCATGAATTTTCTCGTTGGTGGTGAACGTCGATGTGTCCACTCCTTTGTCTGTATTTTGATCTCTAATGATGATTCCAAGACTTATCCATTGCCACAAACCTTGTAAGAAAATGTTCTTTGTCGTGTCTATACCGCGTTAAAAGACGACTGCAAATGTCTTTTCAAGTTTCCTTGTGTGCATCTGTTAACATTCGTGGTACCCACCTTGCAGAAAATTCCTTCATATTTAATTCGGCAGTAATTATATTATATACCACATGGTTTGAAAGACCAGTTTCTTTAATTAGTTATCTAATAGTTACATCCCTATCTTGTAGCACCAGATCATGAACGTTTTCAACATTTTCTCGGGTAGTGACGGTTATAGGCTCTCCACTTGCATGTTCGCCTGTTCGCTACTCTCCGCCACATTTAAGCTCACGACACCACCTATTAACTATGTCATATGATACTGCAGATTCCTCTAATATATCCATCAAATCTTGACAAATTTAAGTTGAGATCATTTTTTTTAAACGCAAGTATTTAATCACCGCTTATTACTTGACACGGGCCATTTTGATATTAATATGTAACTCTCTTGACCTCGGTCGTCTACTGTAGGCACGCTTTAACAAGTTCAGACTTGTAAGTTTGTAGTATTAGTCTATAGATAGAGGATTACAATACGACGTGAAGATAAGTAATTATTTTGGTTTATAAATGAGTCAGGGCCGGATCAAAGGGATCATCCCTCGTAGAAACTATTCGTGTGAGTTATTTGTTAGAGTAATATAGACAAGTTACTTTTATAGTCCTATTTGTAACCGTAGAACCATTAGTATAACTGAAATTTAGATTTACTTAGTAACACAAATTTGCAATAGAAAATAGGAACATGGAGACCAGTTGACGAAGTCTAAGAAGATGTTCAGCTAACTGTCAATGGTATCTAACATTGAACAGCTTTAATATCCAATTATTTTATCCATAGAAACTAAATAACATATTTCTTCAAACGTACACTAATCTTCTGATAAACAAGCATATCCATTTTTATTAGCAGTTTTTCACTTATGTAAACTAGTTCTACATCTACAAAGCCTAGTACAAACGAGATTGAATCCATATTAGGAAACGACTAATTTTCCTACAGTCATTAATTTTATAACTGTGGCTTTAAAAGTATATATTTCCATAAAATGAAGAGTTTAGTACATGATCACCAATATATGTTTGAACGAAACAGGAAGTTATTGCATTTTCATCATTCTTCTGTGTTAAAAAGGTACCATAAGCCCACAAAGAATCGTTCGCTAATAACGTAAGTTTACCTGACAAGAGGAGAATTCCCTGAAACGCGTAGTGAACAGGGTGTTATTAATATTCGAATGATTTTCTTTAACGTTTACATAATGGCAATTCGCTGATCCGTATTCGTGTGTCTTTTTATAAATTTCTAGTATTTTCATTAGCCAATTATGTTGTATGGAATCAAATGCTTCCGTATAGTCGATGTAACGTGTAATTAAATTATTACTATTAAATATTTTTATTAAATATGAAGCTAATACTTCAAACTATATAATTTTTTAAACTAGCTAGATAATTCCCATAGTTCCTTTCCTGTTCATACAATGGAAAGAAGAGAAATATCACTGATCGCGAAGTCCTTGGGTCTGCTTCTAACCATTATTAACAATTACATCTGTGCTATTGTTCGAAGTAAGCTTGCAGAAACGAGTGCGTACTCATTGTCGGCAATGATATGTTTCGAAAGCGGTCAGATATATCCGAAGCCGAGATTCATTTGCGTATGGTATGTGTGTGAATGCCGGGTTAGATTGACGACGGCGAATCGACGTCGTTCTCTGTAATGTTCGATGAGTATTAATAGATTTCTTAACCGATTTTCGACATTAGAATATATTGGCACTATTACTAAATGTATTGTTTGCAATTTCAACATTTTGCCGTACAGTATTTTTGAAAAAAGCAAACAACACCGGTTAAATGCGCAACGTGATGTACCATATTATAAATGTCTATATTACTTTACTTTTGTGCTAAGTTTGTGCAATATTCCACAAAATATTGTAGACAATAAAGAATTTCGAAACTTTTGGAGGAAATAGGAGGAATGTAGATTGCCAACAAGAGGTCAATTACAGTATAGTTCTCCTCGGATGAAAAAACACGTTTACGGATCAAATAAAAGCATCAAAAAATATGGTTGACGGTAGGTGAAACAACGGACGCAAGAAAGAGTTGTATTTTAAATGTGTTAGTGCGCACTTTAAAAAGCGGTGCGATTTCCTTGGTTCTTCTTTTACGTAGCAGAATATTACAGAAGACAAACGCGGAAAGGATAGTAGAAGCTATAGATCATACCTTTGAGAAGTTCAACCCAATTTCTAATGTTGGTTACAGATGGGGGTTCGAATATGGTTAAAGCTAGAAAGTTGCTAAAACAATTTTATTCCCAATTGCTTCATGTAACCTGTTTGCTCCATGCATGTTATCTTGTAGTTGAATGTATTGGAAACAGTATCCAATATTAGACCAACTTATAGTTTCTACCAAAAAAGTTTTTATTAAATCTTTAAAACGCATTCGTGAGTTTAAACAGGTTTGGCTGGAAATTTCTCAAACATCACAGCTTGTATTGACGGGATGGGAAACGTGGCTTAAAGCTGTTTTATTTATTTTGAGAAAGTTTTATACATTATTAAACCTTGTATCTTAAATTTAAATCCGCAAGATGTTCAAACAATGTCAGTAAGTCAGCGGCTGGTTTCAGATACCGAAGTCCATACACAAATAGAGCAAATTTCCGGAAATTATTCAATTCTTTTTGATACCATTTCCAATTTAGAGAATACCAAGCTGTCATTACATGAAGCGCTAAATATAGTATATTACCTCAAAGCATCGTTAGGAAATCTAACAGATAATGTAGGAAGATTAACAACCGATGAATGGTGTGCGGTTATAAATAAGAATCTCGATTTTCAAACTATCGTGCGTATAGACAAGTGTTTGTTGAAAACCAAGAGTGCAAATATAATGCGAATGTCTTTTTAAATTTGCGAGAATCACATCATTAGACGTAGAACGCTCCTTTTCCAAATATACCACCATATTTTCACCTCGACGAAGCAGTATGACGGAGTCAGCGCTGGAGGTATACTAATAACAATACTACAGCGAATTTTTGCGTCACTCTACATCGACAGCACAAAAGAAACTGAAATAGTAAGTAATTACATTTACTATTTTTAATATTGAAAGTAACGGATCCGTACGTTACTGCGAAAGTACTCGTTTCTGCAGCCTTAGTTCGAAGGAATGTGTTCATTTAAAAAGACTACAGAAAGCAAGCTAAATAATTTACTCGTCACGAACTATAGGAGTTGAGTATATATTTGTAATTGCAATTAAACACAGAATAAATCACGTACCTCACCACCCGTGAGGCATTTTAAATTAGATACTCCAAATATTGAACGCATTTTAATAATCTCAGGGATGCAATGGAAACAGAAATATAAAAGAACAAAGCGAAAGTAACGAAGCACGGCCAGGGGGCGTTCCACCGGTACACCGAAAAGAAACATCAACCCTTCAGTCTCCAACAATATATAAGTACTATATCACTGCGTGGAAGACCGAATGCGTTCGACTCTCCAACCATAATAAATCAGATATAAGGACCTGGGTACTAGGGACGTTCGCTTTAATATATCGTCGCCGCTAAAAAGAAGCTGCCTGCATTCCTGTATCTGGTTATCGCTGCATAATACATACGAACTGGTTCCCTCTTTACACATGCGCCTCTTCATTAATTCAGGAAGGTGAACTCTCTACCACCCAATTTTAACGTAGTTAGTCGGTGATACTTAGGGCGGTCGTAATTATACAGTTGGCAAAGAGACTGTCGAAAGATATGAAAAGCCAAAGCTCCCTTTACTATCAACGGCGATCTCTTATGTTAAAATTAAGAACTGATAAGTCTTTAAGTGACTAGAGTGTATGCCGAGGTTTTAATACGTACTTATAGCTCTTAGGGAAAAGATTCAATCTCGTCGAAACGATATAAACAAGAAAATAAATTGGTGCAAAGGAACACATGTATTTCGTAATTAATATGATTAAGAGTTGATGAAATATGGCAGTGTGTATCATTGAAGAAATTGGATATTAAACATAGTCTAAACGGCATGAAATCGATTGCCGCTCAATGCAGATGCTATAGCTTTAAGAACTATTCATCGATAGTTAACAGGAAGAAATCATGTGGTGGCATTTGATTTACATTTTAGTAATAATAATAATGGTATACAGTCTGTTGCAGAGAAAACCGAACTTTTTTAAAATAGCAGTTGTTAGTGACGCTATCTTTTAAGAAAAATATGTGTCGGTAAAGTAGATATTTCACCAAAGTTATGTCAAAATATCACGACATTTGCATCATTAGAAGCAGAGAAATTGCGCATAAAGTAACACTGTGTATTTGGCATTGGTCGAAAAATGAATTTTGAATAAAGAGCAAATATCAAGTTCTGTTTTAAACTCAGTAAATCGTTAACTGAAACGTTTGATTCGATGAAACAAGTGTATGGTGAAGCGTATTTATCATGTATGAATGGTATAAACGATTTAAGGATGGTCCGAGATAGTTGAGTAGATAATCTTGGGTGATGAAACGATCTGGCATATGTCATCCACCTCCAAAGTGTGGTAGTGTCACTGATCTATGTGATAATGACCTGTTTGATCAGATGGATAGTGGATCGAATAGATGAAAACTTTGACATTTTTTGTTAGCATCAGGATAGATATAGAATAGCAAATTCTACAGATTTGACGGGATTCGTGCGATTTAAGATTGGCCAATAGTTCGACAGTCAATTAATTTAGTTAAAACTGTACTGAAAATTGAAACAGTTTAAACTTACAGTTATTAATTTTTGAGGGAAGCAATTTCAAGTTTACTTAAGATAAATGACGACGAACATCCTGGTGCAAAAAAATCTGTAGTTACGGAGTAACATCGAACATTGCGATACATGGAAATGGAATTAAATATTTCTAAAGATTCGCATTTTGACACAGCATTTGGGATTAAGAAAGATTTGTGCAAGCTTTGTACCACACACAGCTAATTTAATTCAGCACTGTACAGACTTAATTAAAGACTCAAAAAGGAACGAAAACTTAAGGTATAACTGGCGATGAAACGTGATGTTTTCAATATGATCCAGAGACCAAGCGTCAAAGCTCTGAACGGAAGCATCCAAGCATGATAAAGCATCATCTCATCGCTCGACACTTATAACTGATTTTCTAGCTACAAATAGCATTTTAACCATCAACCATTCACCGGATTTAGCTCCCTATGACTTTTATCTATTCTCCAAAGTACATATGCCGATGAAAGGCCAGCGTTATTCCGACGCATTGGCCGTTAAAAAGACGTCGACAGCGACTTACATCTTCAAAGATGAAAAATACATTCGACATGTTATTGGTCGTCCAAAACGTTGTATTGAAGCCGAAGGCGACTACTTTGGATAAAACAAATGAATTTCACCAAAATAGAAAACATTTGCTTTTATTTTAAAGAAGTTCGGTTTTCTCTACGACAGACTATGTAGCTTTAAGAACTATTCATCAATAGTTAGTAAGAAAAAATAGGTGATTGTTTTTGATGGACTTTCTCGTATTAATAATAATATTTATTAATTACCCATCAGAGAATCGCCAAGTGGTAAACATATTAAAAAGGAGACATTACGATTCAATATACAAAATAATACATATAAAACTATACAAAAGGAATGCTTAGAATTCTAAACGGTGCGCCGTTGAAGGAGGTTGAAGTTCCTAGCAGAGTGCATTCATGGACCTTTGAAAAGTATATTAGTTCTTGCTGGTTCTGATGAAAGTTTTGTTAAATCTTGATTTCAAGAAAATGATGAAGTTTACGTCGGTCAATAGTTCTGATACATTGTCCCAAAAGTTCTTCATAAGGGTTGCATTAATGTTCTGCCTCCGTTCTGCCAGAGATTCATAGCCATGTTCATTCAAACGTTCCTTGTAGTTAATGATGTGCCCTTGACAAAAAACATATTCAACTACTGCACTGAAATAGTTTCAGTGCAGTAGTTGAGGCCTGAAGATATCACATACAAATAGGTACGAAACGTCGACAGATATGCAAGTGACGAGGTTCTAGCCCGGAAGCCCAGAAGCAGATGGCATGAATCACGACCGCGGAAATCTACGTATCAGATATTTCAAGAACTTCGTATAATTTTAACTGTTACATATGTCCCATTACCTTATTTGAGAAGGGCATGTCTGAAAACTAATATTCAAAATTTAAATTAAAGTAGTCTCTGAAATATTTCAATAAGTGGTTACCGTGAGACACTCTGTATATATAAGAACTACCATCGAAGAATCGTCAGAGAAGCCATTGAGGAAGAGAAGCATTTAAATTTTTTTTACAGTTATGAAGACAGTTACAAGCTCAACAACATCTTGAACAACCAACTACAAGAATTCGTTACGATCAATGAACCACTGGTAAACGAACAAAATATATAAACAAGAGGGAATCAAACCGTTGGTATATTCTGATGTAATTGACAAACAGGGAAAGCCATAAGAAGATTGTACTATACCGACGCCGGCTGTGAAAACATATAAACTTAGAGCAATATTTTTTCTTTTAGACGAGATTTAATGAGAGTTGTTCTCACTTCGACAAATCGGAAATGGGTACTTCCGATTTATCCTTTTTAATACAAACTCTACATTCACTATTTAAAATTTGATTGCAACACATGACACCAAGAAAAGCCATTGAATCAAACCAGTTATTTTAGAACAAATACATCCATTTGGTGACAGGTAAATGAATCACAATTAACGTGCAGGGTCACACTCACTTGAGTATATTGTTTTATGATATCATTTTCCCTACAAATAGCTTAAAATTAATAAAAGAGCGTGGAGGAGAAGCGACAACCTTTAACAGAAAATGAATTGGAAGAAGGAAGTTCAGCAAAAGAGGAAAATAAGAGAAACTGCTCTTACTTAAACGCTTTGATTTTGAAAATATCAAAAAGATATTTTAATACAATTTTACGAGTATTTCTTCTGCTTGTCCATACAAATATCAGAATTAATTACAATGCATGAATTCGTGTTGTGGCTTAGGTTGTATCGTTTGTGGCATTTATATTCCAACGTTTCGGTAATTCTAATGTCTTCAAGGTAGTCCGAACCAGGACTGTTCCTTGCTAAATTTATTACCGTTATCCTGTAACTCGTCTGACTTGTATGTACTTTCCCTAATTTTTATCACTTTGAAAATGTATAAGATTTGAACCCGATTCAATATTTCGATCACGTCTTGAGTTACAATATACGATCGCCTCTATGTGTATCTATAAATATGTTTTATCTTCCGACTTACAATATCTACACAGTCTGCCTCCGAGAAGACCGAACTTTTTTAAAATAAAAACAAAAACTTACTATTTTGGTAAAATTCATTTTTTTAATTCAAAGTAGTCGCCTTCGGCTTCAATACAACGTTTTGCACGGTCAATTAGCATGTCGAATGAATTTTTAAGTTTATCTTTAGAGATGTCCTTCAAGATCGCTGTCAACGCTTTTTTAATGGCTTCCAAATACACGCTGTTACTTAATGCGCAATTTCTCTGCTTCTAATGATGCAAATGTGATATTTGTGAAAGATCGCCTTACCGACGCATATTTTTTTAATATTGGGTTGGCAACTAAGTACTTTCGTTTTTGTAGTATAAAATAAAACACTTTTTTTTAAACAAAGAATAGTTTTTAATCAATTATATATTTTCCATTTTGCTCAATGACGTTTTGCCATCTTTCTTTCAGCTGCATGATTCCGCGCTCGTAAAATTTCTGGTCCTTATCAGCAAAAAACTGAACCAGATGCGAGTGAAGGTCATCGTCATTTGTGAAAGTTTTACCATACAAAGGATTCTGCAAACTTCGAAATAAATGGTAATCAGATGGTGCTAGATCAGGGCTGTATGGGGGGTACGGCATCACTTCCCAGCCAAGCTCCAATAGTTTCCCACGAGTGGCCAAAGATGTGTGAGGCCTTGCATTATGCATTCCGATTTGACAATTCTGGCCGTTTTTCTTTTTTTACAGTTTTATTAATTGTTGACGGTAAACATCAGAATTGATCGTTTGGTTCCTTGGAAGCAGCTCAAAAAACACAACACCTTTGTAATCCCACCAAACTGACAGCATGATCTTTTTTGGATGCAATTCCGCTTTCGATGTGGTTTGAGCTGGTTTATCGTGTTTTCTCCATGATCGTTTTCGAACTATGTTACTGTACAGGACCCATTTTTCATCACCAATGATGATTCTTTTTAAGAAAGGGTCGGTTTCATTTCGTCTAAAGTGCTAATCGCAAAAGTTGATTCTTTGTGTTAAATGAATTTCTTTCAATTAGTGAGGTACCCAAATATCAAGCTTCTTAACTAGCCCAAGACATTTTAAATGTTTTTCAATTGTTGTGTGCGATACATGTAGCCTCTCCGCAACCTCTCGAACAGTTATATGACGATCCTCTTCAATTATGACTTTGATTTGGTCATCATCAACTTCAGTAGGCCGACCAGAACGTTGCTCATCTTTGAGGGAAAAATCTCCAGAACGGATTTTTTTATACCAATTCTGACACGTGCGCTCTGTTAAGCAATTAGCACCATAAACTTCACATATCTTTTTGTGAGCCGCAGCAGCTTTCTTTCCTTTACGGAAATAAAATAGTAAAATAGGTCGAAAATGTTCGTTTCTGCACTCCATTTAAAATTAACCCACAACTAATAGCTTTAATAAAAATCACGCACTACTTGCTTCTGAAGTTACGTCAATGTGACTAGCATCACGCGACAAACGGTAAAGTACAGCACTAACATACGTTATACAAAAAATAAAGCAACGCTCTCTATCAGTAAAAACCGAAAGTACTTAGTTGACAACCCAATAGATGGAGCCAGTAAGAATTACTATTTTAAAAGTGTTAGGTTTCCTTTGCGACAGATTGTGTATTTAATACTACTTAATCGAGGGAATTAAGCGATTTATACTCATCGTAATACAAAAGTCCTTAATTTAATAAATTTAAATACTTCAAATAGTGCTATCAATAAAACATTTTACAGCCGAAACAAGAACAAAGCACCTTATTTAAGAGATAAAAGACAACATGCCTAAACTTGTTAGACCTTAATAAAGATAAAACGAAACATCACTTTTGCTGCTATTTTAAGGCAACAAGTTCTTATCTGATCCACCATAACGTCTCGTCTTAATAAAAGTAATCTCCGACATAAAATGCTCCGAATAGGCGCGTTCATCAATGCTAGCGGACACACGAAGCACGATAATACAATGCAGAAATTTCACCGAAACCCCTCGGTAAACCATTAATTATTATCGAAAGATATTCGTTCCCTTCTATCGTCTGTTATGATTTTATTTTAATGTTATTATTACCAAGAAACCTGTCAATAGGGATTTTCTCGAGCATAGATATTATTAAGTGAATTATCATCAATTCGATCCGTAACGTATCGCATTTCAATATATTCTAATTAGATTTTCTCCACCTCGCTCTTATCGGATGGTGTCAGGACAGAAATCTTCTCGCCCGTTTTAATATTTCGGAGGTGGTTCACGGACGTTCCGTGAGAAATATGGCGCGTCAATGCGGTTATGGTAATTACAAACTCAAACGAATCTGGTTTTGTTATGTACAACATTAATAGCGTGTCATTTTAATTTATCTCCGTCGTACAAACGACCGCTTTTATCTCCCGGGACTGATCGTAAGAATTACAAAGGATGATTTTTGAAGTAATAATTTTCATGTGTAGTATTAATATTCATAAAAGTGTCGACGCACTGATATATGTAAAAGGGAATATAGAAAAATTCTTAAGTAATTTGTCTTCTCACTTAATTGCCAATACAACAGCATAGATATTCTGGGAGTTTATGATCCACGGGTGATAAAAACGTTTCAACTTCTTAATTTATAATTCTGTGTAGGTTTTTATTAACCACTGGGTGTTACTATGTCAATGTAACATGATTAAGACAGGCATAATTCCAGGTTGTTCAAGTTTCGTCGTTCCATAAGAAAAACACGATTTTATGGTTTTAAATACATTTTATTATTCTACATAACTTCCCTGAACTTCAATACACTTGCCCCGGTGATTTTCTAATTTGCGAATTCCGTTCCTGTAGCGAAAATCTGCAAGACTGCCGAAATACTGCTATTGCCTCTTCGTTCAATGAAAATGGTTTTCGAAGATGCGAGAATAGCCGAGAGTCAGAGGAGAACTCAATTTGGCAAATAAGGTGGATATTATAACAGTTCGTACTTTAATTCACTGATTTTTGCGATGGTTTCTTGAGCTGTGTGACCGGTCGTTATATTGATAACAAATTACTTTTTTCTTCTGTAAACCAGGCCTTTTCTCGCGAATTTTTACAGCCAGATGACCCGAAAGTTTATAATAATTATCTGAGTTCATTGTTTTACCAATTTTTTTACATCCCAAAAAACTAATACTAACACCTTCTTGGCTGATTTCTGGATCTTAACTCACTTCGGAGACAAATTACCGGGTTTACACCACTCCTTAGCCTCTTATTTTGTTTGAGATCTATGGTAGTAGACTCAAGTCTCATCCATAGTGATAAAACGACGCACAAAATCGTTTTCATTTTTGTTAAAACGCTTCAAATGTTGCTAAAACAGCCCATTCGCATGTGTTTTTGTTTCATTGTTAACAAAGGCATCATCCATTTTGCACATAGCTTTCTGAAACTCAAAACTTCATCCAAAATATTGTTCACAGTGCCAAATGATATGTCTAGGTCTTCCACTAAAGCTTTCTTAGTTAATCGACGATCTTCAAGATCCATATCCTTTATTTTTGCTACGATATCTGGCGTATATACACATTTTGGACGTTCTTCACGTAGATCGTTTTCAAAACTGGCGCGACCACGTTTACATTCAGCAACTCATCATTCTACTGTTCTAATTGAAAGTGAAGAGTCCTTATACACTTTTAACAATCGTTCATTAATCTTCGGCAAATAAGCTACAATTAAATCTATCCAAAACCCATCTGCTGACCTTTGCTAACAGTTTACCGACAGATGTGGTGGTGGGTAATGAAGTGCTTGCCTCTAAGTGCGACGCGCCATTTCTTGGCCTTAGGGTTGACTCTGAGCTGTCCTGGAAACCTTACATCAATGAACTATCTGGAGGGCTGTCTCGGTTCTGCTACTGTTTGCGTGTTATTTCTCGTAACGTTGGTGTAGAGGCGGGACTGCTTTCTTACTTCGCCTATGTATAGTACATTCAAGGCTCCAGTATGGTGTGGTGTTCTGGGACAATTCCATCGACTGGCGGTGGATATTTATCCACCAAAAGTCATGTATTAGAGCAATTTATGACATGAAATCAACAGAGAGTTGTGCGGGTGTCTTTCGATCTGCTAAAGTACTAACAATGCCCTCAATTTATATATTCCAGTGCGCGCTACATGTGAAAATAAACTATAACGAATTTCTTAAAAAATACGAAACGAATCCACGCACACCCTACGCGAAACCTTCGTAATATGCATCTTTTGCCCCCACAAACGAATTTTACAAAAATACAAAAAAATGTTCTTAACCACTTTGTGAAAATATACAATCACATACCGCTTCGGATCAACAGCTTGCCGTTGGCCAGGTTTAAAATTATTTTTAAGTTTTGGCTAATAGAGCAAGAGTTCTACAGTGTGGAAGATTTCCTTAAAACAATTGTAGACATTGGCGTATAGCATATGTCAACTGCATACATATATATGTATATATACTTACTTTATCTATTTTAAATTGTAATTGTTGTTTCGTTGTTATTTATTTTTGTACTTATGACATATTCCCTGTTTCTTTTTGACATTATGGGATGTATTAAATATTATTATTATTATTATGAGACAACGTATAGTTACAAAGAGACGATCACAAAGTATTTGGAAGGCGCTAAAAATTTGAATTTTATCTTCACCTGGTCCTATTTGATTCCAAAACTCACTAAATTACTATTTTTTCATACAATGTTGTATAACTACAAGTACATATTCGTTTACTAGTGTTAAGACTGAGTTAAATTTTTTTAACAGCAGAAAATAGTACGTTAAAGATAAATAAGGGTTTTTCCTCTGAACAACTGTAACGACTCCAAATGTTAAAGTATTAAATCAAATTCCATTTCAGGCTAAATTTAGTTAAAACTTGTCAATATCTTGAAGAGGAGAAAGTCAAAACTTTCTCATTTAACTTATAATGCTCAATAAGATTTCTCACTTAAAACTAGTTAAAATTTTATTATAGCTCCTTTCTCTTGTTCTAATTTTGGACAAGCTTGTCTAATCTATTTAAAGTATTCGAAAGTTAAGCTGGGGAGTTTTTAGGTGAGTGCTTTAGAGTCTTATTAAAGGTAATTTTCCTGATCTCAATAATAAAGAATTCCATTCTGTATTCGCAGTAAATTCTTTATTTTAAGATGAGATAAATAACAGAGAGATTTCGTGGTATTTATTATATGCAGAACTTAATTCATTCCTACGAATTCGGAGCGTTCCAGCCTAGACAACTAATGGAAAAGTAAAGAGTCAATTCCAAAACTTCATTCGCTTGGCGTACCGGTTATTTTATAATTTACTAGCACGTAATTATGAAGAGTCTTAAGACTTGGATGATTTTAAGAAAAAAATTTTGCTTTATTTTTACCTTAAATGTATTATTTAAGAAAATATAAGTTATCTTTAATATATTCAAAACCGTCCTGTATTTATTACAATTTAATTAATAATAATAATAATAGTTTAATAAGCGTTCGTTCTAACATTTCTTTTGATATTTTTATTGAAAAATATATACACATAAGTAATAGTCAATAAACTTAACCTTGTAACAAACTATTGGAGCCTGAAAGACACCAAGAGAAGGTATTTAATGAAACCAACTATTTTAGAACAGATACTATATCCATCTAGTGACAGTATGTAAATAAATTACAATCTGTTATTTATCATTCTGTCATGTAATCGAGGTTAGTAGAAGGTCTGAAACTAGTGTAGTTATCATGTGGAATCTCATTAATCTAAGTATGTTGCTTTAGGATGTCATTTTACATACAGACAGTTCAAAATTTAAAAAAGAGCATGTTTGAGTATGACAAACGACATCCGAAAAAGAACTGGAAGAAGAAGCAAGGTCAACAAAAGAAGAAAATTAGAGGAACTGGTTAGGTACTTTGATTTTGAAAATGCTTATAGGTGGACGAGTAAGACACAAGAATTATCGTTCAATACCTTCGTTTATCAAAGTGGAATGTCTTATTCGAAGACCACACTTTGGAAATACTAAGAGCTCATGCAGATGAAGAAAGTACATAAAAGTTCGGGAATTTTCAAATGTGAAATCTTACCAGCCTTGTCACAAACTTAGTTGAAATGAAGATAGAAAAAGTGTCGGAAAAAGAAGCAACATCAGCAATGGAAGAAAGCTACGAGAAACTTCCGAAAGTTCGATTTTGAAATGTCTACATATAAGAGGAAGACTGAGCTTAAGCTGTCGAGTGATGATACTTTGGAAGTAATTCATGCCAACGAAGAGATTGAATGAAAAGTTGAGAGATTATTAAATGTGCACTCTTATCAACTTGCCACAAACTTAGTTGAAATAGAGGAAGGAAAAATTTGGAAGAAATGCAACATCAGCAATGGACGAAGACGTGGATAAACCGATTATAGACGATTCTCAAAACGTCTTTAGATATAGTTGGATGATAAAAATCAAGGAATAGCATTCTACTTCTTCTGAGAGTCAAAGGTCAAGTAAAGATGCAACAAACTTCAGAGTTTGTTGAAATGTCTTGTCAAATGACAGTACTTTGAAAGAAAAATAAGCCATGACGATGAAGAAATTGAGTGATAAGTTTAGAGATTTTGTACAATTGTGTACAATCCTATCAGCCTGTCATAAACTTGATTGATATAAAGGAAGAAAAAGTGGTCGAAGAAGAAGTAAGATCAGTAATGAAAGAAAACGAGAAGTAACCGTTTAGAAGCTTTGGTTTTAAAGAAGTCTACAGCTGAATGCCCAAAGCTCAAGAAATATCGCTACACATCTTCGGGGTGTCTAAGATAAAATAAAAATTTATCAATCTCGTAAAGTATTTCAATATCCTGTCTGATGATAGCACTTTGGAAGTAGTAATAGTTCATTAGATGTGCAATCTTATCAGCCTGCCACTAACTTAGTTGAAATAAAGGAAGGAAAGCAGTTGGAAGAAGAGGCAATATCAGCAATTGAGTAAGACACGAAAGAAGCAGTTAAAGATGATTTTGAAGATGTCTATAAATGATGTCGTAAGATGTCGTAAGTATTAAGCAATATCGCTCTACGTTCTTCGGGTGTCGAAATCTAACCAAAGAGTCAACAAACTTCGTAGATTGTTAAAATGTTTTGTCAGACTATAATAAATACTTTGGTAGGATAAAAGCTCATGACAATGAAGAAATTGAATGAAAAGTTTAGATATTTTGTACAATTGTGTACAATCCTTTCAGCCTGTTGATATAAAGGAAGGAAGAAAAAGTGTTAGAAGAAGAAAGAAGATCAGCAATGAAAGAAAACCAAAAGTAACAGTTTAGAAGTTTCTATTTTACAGAAGTCTACAGCTGGATGGCTGAAGCTCCAGAAATATCGTTATATATCTTCGGGGAGTCTAAGGCAAAATAAAGATTTATCAATCTCGTAAAGTATTTAAATATGCTGTCAGACGATAGCACTTTGGAAGTAGTAACAGTTCATTAAATGTGCAATTCTATCAACTTGCCGCAAACTTAGACGAAATGAATGAAGGAATAGAGTTGGAAGGAGAGGCTATACCAGCAATATAGAAACACGCAGGCGAACTGGTTAGAAATGATAATTAAAGATTAAAGAATGTCGTTCTACGTCCTCCGGGTGTCAAAATCTAAGCAAAGATTCAACAATTCTCGTAAATTATTGGAATGTCAGATAATACTTTGGATGTAACAATAACTCATGAAAATGAAGACTAAAAGAAAATTTATGGTTTTTCAAATGTACAATCACATCAGCCTTCCACAAACTTATTTGATATAAAGGAAGAAAAAGTGTTTTAAGAAGAAGAAACTAGAAGAAACCGTTTAGAGACTTTCATTTTAAAGAAGCCTATAAATGGATGATTGAAGCTCAAGAAATATATTTCTACATCTTCAGGGATCTAAAACAAAGCAAGGAATCAACATTGTCGTGGAGTATTTGAACATCTTGCCAGAAAATGGCCCTTTGAAAGTAATAGTAACTCATGCCAATGAAGAGATTAAATGAAAGCTTGGGAATTTTCAAGCGTACAGTCGTATCAACCTGACACAAACTTAGTGGAAATAAGAATAGAAAAGAGTTGGAAGAAGAAACTAGATCAGCTAAGGAAGAAAACTAAGGGAAACCTGTTAGAGAATTTTATAAGCTCACAACGAATTTGTTTGAAGTTAAAGCAAACGTAACTGAATGAATTGTCAACATTAATTCCGATAGATCTATTTAAATATAAAGAAGCTATAATTTCAGTGTACATATTTTATTGACATTTATTCATATAAAATATACATAAAACGGAGTGTTTTTGTATGTTCCTGAATACCGGGGTAATTGAATTTAGGTTCCTTTCTTTCTAGTTCATCATAGCCTATAGAATATAAGTCCTTAAAACCTACGCGTTCCGCTAATTTTTGAGATATTATTGACGAGAATATGGTTAAAGAAGCTTTTAATCCACAGGCTCGACATAACGCCTCCCTATTAAAAATTAAAATTAAAAAAATTAATTATAAATAGACATAAACACTTTATAATTACATTACCTTGCCTTTAAAAGTGCCAAGCCCAAACCATCTCCCCTAAATTTTGGCAGTACATAAAGACCCAAGGCATAAAGGTATTCTCTAATCTTGAGTTTCTTGTACGGATTCACTTGATCCTTGACGAAATCTAAAGTTTGCAAAACTTTGCTCTTGGTTTTAACTTCATCAGCGCATTTTTCTTCGTCTTCGCTACAGACAGTTGTACAGTTGAATGCAGCTACAATTGGTTTATCGCTTTCATCTTTGGTTAGGCACACCAATCCCAAATTATGCTTTAGTGCTTCAGTTAATGTCTCTTCAAATAATTTCAAGGATTCGTGACCTTCTGCAGAGAGACCTGGAAGAATTGAATCTAATAATAATTATAATCTTTATTTATCCAACAGATAATGAATTTCAAGACAAAAAATTAAAAAAGTACAGTACCCTTGAGTTTCCAGAACGTTTAATGTAGCATTAAGAGTTGGATAATGAGCATCTACCGAAACAAAAGGATATGAACTTTACGAAACATATAGAGGGCAGTCGATATTAGAAAAAGAAGATTTGATAATATAATTAGCTTTTGACGGGCGATGAAACTTGTGTCGTCTTACATGGAAATACCACTCTCTTATAATTAATAATCCCTGGATATTTCATTTGAATTGGCTGTTTTCTTGGCTGGTATAAACATGAAAAATGCCTTTAAGGTGGCCTTCATTGACAACGTAACCTTCCTCTGATGAACGACGTTTAGGGCGAATCTTCAGGCAGGAATTATGAAAGCCTGTGGTTTTGACACGACATTAATATAAGCAATCCACTTTTCATTATCTGTTGTCAGTAGCTTCAAAACAGAATCCCGTTATGAGCACTTGAATAACCGATGTTGAATGTTTTTGCAATCCCTCGTCTCTCGTGTGCCGTGAGTTTAACATGATAAACACCTTCATTTTGTCAATTTCAACCTCATTGAATTCTTCAGTTCAAAGTGTTTCGTTGGGATTTAATTTACCAGAAAAGAATTTCATAAATCATCATTGAAATTGACGTTCCTATGGAACGCTACCACTATAAACTTTACGAAATTCTTTACTAGCTCGATGCATGTTACATTTTCAACTTTTTATAAAATTTCAAGCCCAAACTAATCGCTTAATTTTTTCCAGAATGGAGACAAAATGCAAAGATGCGAACGTCTCTTGCGAAAACAAAATACCGTCGTCTGTCGTCAAATACTTTTTCGCAGTAACCCAGTAAATAAAATTCTGTTCACAATTTTAACCTACCTACGACAATTTGTTTCTCTAATTTCGTTATATGTACGGGGGTAGTTTGACAAGTAGTGAGAATGGAAAAGAAAAACTAATTTTTTAAATACAAAATAAATTTTATTTTTCAATATATTCTCCTAAATGAGCAATGCATTTATTCCAACGGTGCTCCAATGCCCTTAGGCCATCTCTAAAATGCGATTCCGGAAGGCTTGCAAAATACTCATTTACGAAGATGATAAACTCGTCGTTAGACGAAAATTTCTTTCCACCTAGTGCCGTTTTCAATTTTGGAAAAAGGTGAAAGTCGGAAGGGGCTAGATCCGGCGAATAAGGCGCATGCGGTACTAATTTGAAATGCAACTCGTGGATTTTGGACATCGCAACTGTGTTGGTATGCGAGGGAGCGTTGTCTTGGTGAAACAGAATCTTTTCCTTTGCCATTCCTGGCCGTTTAGCACGAATCTCAACATTTAATTTTTGTAGAAGTTCTGCATAATATTGTCCGTTTATTGTGGCACCTTTCTGAAGGTAATCAATAAGCAAAATGCCCTTTGATTCCCAAAAAATTGATGCCATCACCTTGTTTGCCGATAAAGTGGTTTTCGCTTTCTTTGGAGGTGCAGAACCACGTTCTAACCATTGTTTCAACTGTTGTTTAGTTTCGGGTGTACTTTAATGTATCCAAGTTTCATCGCAAGTAACAAATCGTCTACAAAAATCAACCGGATTCCGCTTATAAAGGTCCAAACACTCATTGGAAATGCGCAAACGAGTGAACTTTTGATCAGTCGTAAGCAATCGCGGCACCTATCTTGCCGAAAGCTTGGAAAGGCCCAATTCTTTCATTAAAATGTGGTGTACGCGTTCTGTTAAAATTTTTACCCTGTCTGCTATCTCTCTCACTTTGAATCGTCGATCTTGCGTAATAATATTATGAATTTTTATAATCATTTCCTTAGAAGTCACGATTTTGGGTGCTTCAGAGCGCGCTTCATCAACACAGCTTGTTCTACCACGTTTAAATTCATTTACCCATCTAGTTACTGTGGCGGATGATGGAGCAGATTCACCTAATGTTTCCCGTAACTCATCTTTTATTTCGGTAGCTTGCATACCCTTAATTACGAAGTATTTAATCACCGCACGATACTTTGCTTTTTCCATTTTGACAAAACGACGTGTTGCTTCTTCTTCAACCAGCTGTCAAAAATAAACTAATCAACGGATTTATCTAAATATCGGAATGCAAACATATAAATAGTCAACCTAAATTACAGTGCATTTGTTTTACTAATCAGAGCGCCACCTATGTGTCATTCTCACTACTTGTTAACTATTCTCGTATTCATGGACATTAACATCCGTATACGGATAATACATTTACGATATACTAACTTTAAATCTTCAATGGGCAACATTAAATTTATACACCATTAATTTACACTCATTAGTGCGAACGTACTATTGAAAATTGGAAATAATAAATTAATAATATTATGCATTTAACAGAAAATGTAATAACTGTAAAATTGGGCGTCGCTATTCTCTCTGGCGGGATTATAAGTGAATTTATGTAATTATATGAAGACAGGACAATCATAGTCACACTCCAATCGTTTAAATAAATTAGTATTTCAAGTTAAAATACTCATATTATTTTTGGAAAATTGTTTGAAAAGACTTACGTCCATATCTTCCTAAGGGCTCATCATCAATAAATTCTTCCATCATGTACCTAAGTATTTTGCTTTTATATTCATCCGTTACATCCTGTATCCAATAAGTTTTCTTTTTCCCATCAATTTCAATTCTACCTTCGAATGTTGACCAAATTGTTGGAATAGGTACCGATGCAGGTCGGCTCCACTTTGACATGTTTCTTCTACGAAGAAATCACAGAAACTATTTCGCGGCCGTTTATTCGTTTGCCGTTTATAATCAATAATAGTTGAGAGGTACGACGAAATGAATAAATAAATTTAAATTGATGTTACACGATATGCATGATAAAATAGTTCTCGAAAGTTAATTTATTTTGATTAAATAATTGATATATTACTTACGTAGCTTTGACGTATCATCCGCTGTGCATTATACAGGGTGGCTGATCAATTTTGCTACAAATAAGAAACTCAAATAACTTTTAAAAGTAAAGTTTATGTAATTTATTTTTAGTAATTCATTTGAAAAATAATACATTTTTATTAAAGTAATTCATGAAGTTTTGAAAGTAATTGAATTCAAATGGCCTCCACCCTCGGTGACACATGTGCGACATCTTATCAAAAAGTTATTCATTACTGCCTGGAGTGTTGCAGGGGGAATTGCCTCAATTACCGTTCGAATGGATTGCTTTAAATCATCCAAATTTGTTGGCTTTCTTTTGTAAACTTCTTGTTTGCAATAACCCCACAAAAAAAATCAGGTGCAGTGAGGTCAGGAGACCTGGGAGGCCAACGGAATGTGGAGTTTTTTGAAATCAGTTTATTGGGGAATTTTTGCCGCAATTCTGTCATAACAGGCGTGGCTATGTGACAAGTTGCCCCATCTTGTTGAAACCAGACAGAGTTGAAAGGGATTCTCCTTCGGCGTAATTCTGGAAAGAAAAACTCTTTCAACATCTTCAAGTAACGGTCCGCATTGACCGTAACAGAAGGAACGTTTTCTTCGAAAAAGTAAGGCCCGACAATGAACTTTGAAGAAACTGCACACCACACCGTGACGCGAAATGGATGTAATTGCATCTGATGGAGTATCTGTGGGTCAGAATTACTCCATATTCGACAATTTTGTTTGTTAACATTGCCGTTTAAATCAAAATGCCTCGTCAGACATAAAAATGCAGTTCAAGACGTTTTCATCCTCTGACGCCATTTGAATGATCTTCTCACAAAATTCCAAGCGAATCGGGAAGTCTCTTGGGTTCAGTTTGTTTGTTAATTGAATCTTATATGGAAATAAGTTTAAATCTTGGTGCAAACTTGTCTGCAGTGACTGTCTTCTGACACCCATTTGAACAGATAAGCTCCTTGACGAAACTCGAGGATTGGATTGTATGGCAGCAGCTACAGCAGCGATAGTTTCCTGCGTCCGAACTGAGGGATCTCGATGATAAGGCCTTCTTGCGATTGCGGCAAAATTCTTCACGAGCCTCATTATAGTCCATCTGCTAAGAGGAGTGCCGCGAAACGTGCGCCTATATTCTCTTTGGATGGAAACTACGGACTCTAAAGCGTGAAACCGTTGCACTATCCAAATTCTTATTTTATTGTCCCAATTCTCCATTTTAGTTAAATTTAAAGATCAATCTATAAAATAAAATAAAAGTGGAACAGGTTGGTTACACAGAAAACGAGTTATTACATTTTTTTTTTTGGTAGCAGCTTTCGTCAGCCACCCTGTATATTACAATGTTAATAAACTTTAAGAGATTTCAATGCATTCTTACCAATAAATTGATTGTAATAACTCTATTATTCAACAGACATTGAACTAATTAGTAAAATATGAAAAGCTTCATCAAAAAAAGTACAAAGATATTACAGTATTACTTATGTACATCCACATTAAGGAGAATTTACAGAAGCACAAACAAAAGTCAAATAATAATGAGTGGAGCTCCATTAAAAGTCTTAGATCGAAGACTCTTCTTTCTTAAAAGCAGGTAAAGGGAATTAGTAATTTTGGAAAAACTCGATTACTTTGAAAGAGTAAAAAGCTCAGCGTCACGAGGGCCATATGTTGAATGTAAAAACAAAACGTTACATAAAATGATCCTAAAGACGAAAAATGTTCAATGTTAGTAATATCTAACCAGAAATATAAAGTGTTTCCTGAAAAATGAAGTTGTCTTCGTTCAGCGTCGGAAACAACCAGTTTTGTAATATAGCGAGACACTGCTGTTTCCATCAAAGAAGAATGGGCCGTAAACAGATGATCGGAATATCGCACAAAACACATTGATTTTAGGCGAATCTCGTACATGTTCAATGGCTGTATGTGGGTTCTGTAGACCCCAAATTCGAACATTATGTTTGTTTACCAGACCACTAACATGGAAAGCCGCTTCATTACTGAACACGATGCGTTGTGCGAAAGTGATATCATAGTGAATAGCATTATGAGTCTCGTTATAAAATGCCACACGTTTCCGTTTGTCATCAGGACGCAGAGCTTGTAACAACTGTAACTTGTACGGCTTCAAAGCCAAACGACGTCTCAAAATACACCAAATTATTGTTGGTAGTTGTAACCCCCGACTGGCACGAGGAGTTGATTTTGAAGGATTACCTTGGAAAGCAGTTTAAATTCGTGCAACATTTTCTTCAGAAACACGAGGGCGGTCAGGGCTCTTTCCTTTACATACACATCCTGTATCTACAAACTATCGGTACCATCTGCCAATGTTCCACTCATTCGGAGGATCAATTTGATAGCTCAACCTGAAACGCCTTTCCACTGTAATCACGGAATTGCACTTCCCAAACACGAGAACACAAAATTATTTCTGCTGGGGAGTAGTCATTTTAAACACATGACGGTTACCAAGAAAAACAGAAAGCGACTGACATCTAGCGGCTATTAAATAAACTAGACTATGTATTCCTTTGTCCAATAGCCGAGCCGAGGCGCACCGATCGATAGTTTGGGCAAAATAATACTTTCTAATACGTATATTCTTTTTGAAACACGCTATAATTCGATTAGACCAATTGTCTTAAGGATTTTACTCATCGGCATATTTAATTTCAAAAGGGTCAATGAATGCAGATAAGTATTTGCTCAGAAAACCTGAAAGTTTGTCAGGTGTCAATTCACTTTTCTCAAATAATTAAAGATTGTAAATTGGAAGACAGAAAAATTTTAGTACTATTCTACGTAACGATATTGTTTCCTTCGATACGTATGCCAGAAACTTTAACATAGAAAATTTTCTTTATAAAAATAAAATTAAATCGGAAAAAGTAGATGAATATTTACGATTGGCAAGTTTTGTTTTTCAAATTTTCATTGAAACCCATTTAATAGACCAACCATTAATTTTCATTGAATAAAATTACGAGATTAGTATCTTAAGTCGAAGACTGTATTTATTACTTAAAATTATAAAAAGGGAATTAGAAATTTTGGACAAAGTCGATTACTTCGAAACAGTGAAAGGCTAGTTTCAGAAGGGCCATATGTTAAATATAAGAAAAACGCGTTACCTAAAACGATTAGGGACACTAAAGACGCGTTTAGAAAATATCCAAAATTAATAGCTTCTAACTTGAAATATAAAGTAAGTGTGAATAATTCGATCCCAAGAAGGTATTGTTTACCTAACATACACAAACCAAGTAACTAGATCAGGATTCCTAGGGATTTAACTCATCGACTTATTTGATTTCAAAGGGGTCAGTGAATGAATATAAAAATGTGTTCGAAAAAACCTGAAAGTTCGTCAGTTAACAATTCACTTTTCTCAAATAAACAATCATTGTAAAATGGAAGACAGAAAAATTTTAGTACCATCAGACGTAACGTTATTGTTTCCTTTAAAATCTTTAGAAAATTTTCTTTATAAAAATAGAATTAAACCGGAAAAAGTAGATGCATATTTGCGATTGGCAAATTTTGTTTTTTTAAGTTTACATTGAAACTCGTTTAGGAAGATTAACAACCGATAAATTGTGTGCGGTTATAAATAAGAATCCCGATTTTCAAACTATAGTGCACATAGACAAGAGTCTAACAAAAAACCAATTTAAATTCGTAAACATCACATCATTAGACACAGAACGCTGTTTGTCTAATTACACCAACATAAGGGGTGCTTCAAATTTCGCTATTTTTTAAAAGAATAAATAAAACACATAATTTGCATTCGCTTTCAAAAACTTTTTATTGGTAAATGATGTATCAGCTATGACATTTATATGCGAAAAATAATATCTGCCAAATGGCCTCCTCTTGCAGATTCACAGACGTCCACTCTTTTGTTAAAATTTTCAAAGACATTTTGACATAATTGAGGCTCTATTTCACCAATGACGGAAATAATTTCATTTTTCAAAGCAGGAATTGATTGTGGATTGTTTTCATAAACCTGACTCTTCACATAACCCCAAAGAAAGTAGTATAACGGTGTCAAATCACATAATCTTGGTAGCCAATTAGCATCACCGTTTCTTGAGATTACACGTCCAGGAAATTTTTCTCTTTATAATTCAATTGATTCATGTGCAAATTGAAGTGTACCGCCATCCTGTTGAAACCACATATCATGTACATCAATATTCATCAATTCAGGCCACAAAAATTCGATTATCATCCGACGATATCGGTCACCATTGACAGTCACAGCTTTACCAGCAGCATTTTCAACGAAGTAAGGTCCAATTATACCACCTGACCATAGTGGACACCAAACAGTAACTCATTTAGAATGCATAGACTTCTCATGAATAATTCGTGGATTTTCCTCACACCAGATACCGCAATTTTGTTTATTAACATAGCCACCAAGTTCAAAATGTGCCTCATCGGAAAACATTATTTTTTGAGAAAAATCAGCTGGTTGTTCGACCAATAGTGCTTTCAGATGGACGATTATGTAAACCATAAAAATCACGTAATTTTCTAAATACTCTTTTCACAGAACGCTGATTTTCATAAAATAATTCAATAATTTAAACGCATTGTTGTACCGTGTACAAAGCCATTTTTATAAATGTAATACATCACACTTTTTAAATGCCCATATACCCAGACAAATTCAGTGCGCCATCTATATTTTATTTATTCTTAAAAAAACCGCGCAATTTAAAACACTCTTTATTTTGACCTCACCATAGAAATATGACTGAGAAGGGAACACTTACATTAGGATTTTTTCACAGAAGTGACAAAAAGTATCTATTTTCGTTATTTCATCCAGTTTTTTATCTCTTCTTCAAATACAGTCCTGTTAAATAATAGCGAGTAGGATTTTGTATCACTGGTTTTGTAATTGTCAAGCAATATTGTGTTCGTTATCATTGTACATACATTGCAGAATTAGTGGTTAATTGTAAGTGTTAGAATTAGGTATTCCTTTCTTCAATCGTCAATTTTAGTTTTAGTAAAGGTTTATGTGGTAGACCAGGAACATTTGAACCCTCGGCTTTTCATTTTTGATTCAATTCGGTGCTTTGCACCCAGATTTATATTATTTCTTATTTATTGTTCTTTATGTTATGTCGCTAAAGCTAAATAAAGTTTATTACTTATACACAGCGTACATCAAATACGTACATAGGTACACAATTTTCTAGTTGTTTTTTTTTTTTTCTATAAATTGAGTTATTTTCTGGCATATTTAATATGTATGAATAAATTGTGTATAACCTCTTCTATTTTCTTAGCAAATAAAACTTATCAAGGTTGAAATAAATATGAGGGGTGGGTGTTGTTGCTGCTAAATAATAATTTGTAAAAGAAAACTATTGTCACTGTCCTTTAGTACTAATATGTCTTACCGTTTTGGTGATCTTAAATTAAATATCGAAGGGTTGTGTCGCCGATAGAGTACTCCACCCCCCAAAAACGGGCGATTGGGCAGCTAAAAAAGTTACCGCTGTTCTTACACTACATCAGTCTATAAACCCACCAAGTTTCCTTATCGATGAGGGACACTTTCCTGTGTTGCCTTGTGAGTCAGCACTGGAAGGCATACTAATGGCACAAAACTGCAGCAAATTTTTGCGTCACACTACATCATATGTGGGCAACAACCGGCCCGCTAAAAGATTTGATCCGGCCCGCGAGACATTGTCGTATTATTTCATGTATGACATCTATCGCTAAAAATTATGAACACTACTTTAACATGCACTACTTTTAAACGCGGCCCGTGAACGTATTTGCACATTAAAGTTTGGCGCACAACATGTCAAAGGTTGCCCATTCTTGCTCTACATCAATATACAAAAATAAGTTAAACAGTAAGTAATTACATTTATTATTTTTACTATTGGTAGTAACTGTACACTACTTCGAGAGCACTCGTTTCCGCAGCCTTACTTTGCAAGCATCCATTAAAATATGATATAAATTCTTATTTGGCTTGAAGACTAGGAATAGCTACTAATACAATACGTAAGTTTTAATAACATTTATTCATATAATTTGTACATAATTCGTAATGTTTTCGTGTGTTCTTGGATACCAGGGTAACTTGATTTAGGATGTATTCTTTCTAATTCATCGTAATCTATAGAGTACAAATCTTTGAAACCAACACGTTCTCCTAATTCTTGAGATGCTGCCGACGTGAACATGCTCACAGAGGTCTTTAGTCCACACGCTCGACATAACGATTCTCTGATGAAAATAAATTAAATTATTAAAGAACATATTTAGCCAATCTATAAAATATATTACCTCGCTTTTAAGAGCTCCAAACCTAAACCTTCGCCTCTATATTTGGGCGGTACGTAAAGACCTATGCCATCGAGATACTCCGTGATATTAAATTTTTCGAAGGGATCTACAAGGGATTTCATAAATTTTATCGTTTCGTAAACTTTTATCTCGCATGTTTTTAGTTCTTCAGGTTCTTCTTCCTTCTGACGAGAGATGGTAGTGCAGTTAAAACCGGCAATTAGTGGCTTATCGCTTTCATCTTTGGTTAAGCAAAGCAAAAATAAATTATTTTTGTATGCTTCAATTACTGCGTTTTCAAATAATTTAAATCCAAGAATCTTTTCTTCTTTAGAAAGGCCTAGAAAAATTAATTCTAGAGTAAACATATATTTGGTTCGGAACACTCCAAACTGTAAAATATTTTGGTTTGTAAAATTAACAAATACGTATTACTGTGTCCTTTGAAATAGGTATTGTTGCGAATATAAACATGAATTATGCTAAGACGTTCAAATGTGTATACTAGGTGTACCGGAAAGTCATTACTGGAATAAATGCTGCTAGCTTTGAGTATGCAATGTTATGATTTGACACATATGTAATTTTATTTTGCAAACAAGCCTCTAAGTTATACATGGCATACCTTGCGAAAGTAATACTGTCATAGATTTATACCTCTTTGAAAACGTCGAGATCCGTGCTTGAAAAAGTGCATTATTTTTCTTACTTAATCAAAAGAAGAAAGCCTCCGAAAGTCATCGTTTACTGGTATAAACTTAGGATGAGCAGGCTCCAACCATAAAAATATGTGAGGCGTGGTTTCGACAATGCGAAAGTGGCGATTTTGATGTGCAAGACAAAGAACATTCTGGTAGACCGAAAAAGTTTGAAGATGCGAAACTGCAAGAGTTATTAGCTGAAGACCCAAACCGATCTCAAAAACAATTGGCAGAAACTTTAATGTGGTCGAATAAACGATTAGCGATCAATTATGAGCAATGGGAAAAATCCAAAAGATGGGAAAATGGGTGACATAAATTGACAGGCAAATGGAAATCGAAAAATCGTGTGTGAAATGCTGCTTCAAAGGTATGATCGGAAGTCATTTCTGCATCATGCAGTAACGGGTGATGAAAAGTGGATTTATTTTGAAAACTCTAAGCGTAAATAATCATGGCTATCACCTGGTGAAGCCGGCCCATTGTCTCCAAGGCCAAATCGTTTTGGTCGCAAGACAATGCCCTGTGTTTGGTGGGACCAGAGTGACGTGGTATATTACTGACTGTTAAAACCTGGTGAAACAATTAGTACTGATCGCTACCGTTAACAAATTATCAATTTGAGTCATACATTGTATGGTAAAGTTATTTTACAGCACAATAACGTGCCGTCTCATACAGTAAAACCGGTCAAGGAAGCGTTGAAAGCACTTAGATGAGACATAATATCGCACCTGCCGTACTCTCTAGACCTTGCCTCGTCCGACATTCACCTTTACACATCAATAGGACAAGCGCTTGCAGAACAGCACATCGCTAATCTCGTACATAGACTTCCACGGTCGTGGTCCATGCTATTTGCTTACCAGCCCGGAAAGCCAGAAGCAAATAGCAAGCACTTCGCTAATTTTGCTGAATTTAGCAATGGCACGATGAATGGTTTCCCTCAAAGGAGAAACAGTTTTGTTGGGTTGGCATCCATAAGTTGTCTGAAAAATGGGCAAGATGTGTAGAATCAAATGGCCAATGCTTCGAATAAATAAATTTTTCCATTTTCTTGAAAATTATTTAATTTTCTTTTTACGAGAAAAACCGGTAATGACTTTTTGGTACGCCTGTTAAATGTCTGATATCAAAATCACACATAATGTACTTATATACAAAAATTCATTACATAAAAGGTCAACAATTCGTAATAAAAATGTTCTATTCATGTGTCTAATAATGTGCACTGTACCGTATAAAAATCAGTTTAATTTTTTAAAGGATATCGATTAATTTTGCTTCGGATGCATTTAATATAGTGAGATGGTTTTTATATATTGTAAGGTGACCTTACGTGAAACTAGAATTAAATTAAAATAGAAGAATCAGAAACTGTGATTTTGTGTGGACAAAACAGAATCTAAAAAAAGAATCTGTTAACACAATTGGAACACATCATCCATCATCTTCAACCTTTCTAGCTGCCATCAGTGTACAACAACGTACAACCGAAGTAATATCAAAAGTGGCGTTAAAAGCAGTGAGAAAATTTGAACTTTAACTAAACCAACTAATTATGCGTCCTGTAGACCGGTCTCTTAAAAAGGACTGTAGTAACTTCTGATATATTACGTGTAAAGCCTAAGCTTTACCTTTTATTACTGAAAGTATTCGTAGATGTTATCCAGGAGTAAGTAGTTGCATTAATTACAAATACAAAGGCAGTGCTTCGCAAGTCTCCCAAACGTACTCGACCACGCACCACAGCCGATTCTTACGCCTTGGGACAGAGAGTTACATGAAGCGTTTCACTATTATAAATACGAGGATTATTTTCTAAATTTAAAAGGTCCTTTTTTAATCAGAATAAAAATATTGTAAATTCATTGAAATACATTTATTTCCATAGTCGATATACTTTCATTTACTTTTCTACACAATTTACATTTTTATACAAGTATTTGTTATATTTTTCAACAAGTTTTTGAATTCCGACGTGAAAGAAAGCTGTTACCTGTGTATAAGCCAAATCCATGACTGCGTACTTTAAGTACCAACACAGGTGAAAATCACTGGGTGCAAGGTTTGAACTGTATATTTGATAATGCACTTGTTTCCATGCAAAAGAATTGATTAGATCTTATGTTTTTGCAAAAACATGTAGCCTTGAATTATCGTGGAGCAAAATCACATCGAAAGATGGCGTACTATCTTCCGCCGCTTGTTTTGTGTGACATGCCGGAGTTTTCTCAAAGTCACACAATGCCTATCAGAATTGATTATTGTGCCTATTGCCACAAACTCCACTAATAAGCTTTGTTTATTTAATTTTACCAAAGTAATTTCCTCTACACACAATACACCTCTCCATCCTCTGAAAACAAATCTTTAAACCAGTTCTGCCAAGTTTCACTAGGGAGTAAAGCACACTCGTTTTCCCAAGCCCGCAGAAGGTCCTCATCAGTGGAAAACCGCCTCCCCTCTAGCTTAATTTTCACATGTGGGAACAGTGCAAAGTCGCAGGGAGACTGTAGGGAGGGTGGTCGGGAAGTTTTGATCCTGTCGTGGTCAAATATTCGGTGCAGGCTTTGGCGCGGTGAGCTGGAGCATTATCGTGATGGAGGAACCAGGCGTCCATTCTTGATTTTGGCCGCAGGTTCTTCATAGATGACTTTAGGCAGGTACTGTTCAGTATACCACTTAGCTGTGACTGTCTACTCTGTGTCCAAAACGATGCGTTCCACAATTCCACTCGGTTTGAAAAATACAGCTCTCATTTTCTTCTTTACAGATCGGGATTTTCTGACAACTACGAGTGTGTCCTCATCATCAGAGTTATAGTACAGCCAAGTCTCGTCACCTGTTACGATGTTGTTCACATACCGAGATTGTCCCTTATTAAATTTTTTTAGCATCCTCGGCATCAAGTCACACGTCGTGTCATCTGTTCTTCAGTCAGTCGATGCGGCACCCAGAGAGAACAAAGTTTCTTCACGTGCAAATTATCATGCAGAATCGAACGAATTGCTGATACATTTAGGCCTGAATTATCCTCTATCTGTTGGTAGGTCACTCGCTTGTACTCGCCCAGCATTTTTTTCACAGTAGTAACATTTTTCTCCATAACTGGCATTCGTGGCCTTCCCACCCTCTCAGCAACCTCCACAGTTAAATTTTCCCTTGGAATTCTCTATACCACCTGAATATCGTTGTGCGATATAGACAACCATCACCTAATGCCAGATTCGTCTCTTCGGAGCACTGGTCTATGTTTAAACCACGCACGAAATTAGAACTCAAAACTGCCTTTACCTCATTTCGTGACCATAATGCCATCGGAAGCACTTTCACTGCTAATGAATAACCAAACCCACCGACATGGCGCGACGGCTGCTATGCACGTATGAACATGTCTCTATATGCAGCAACAAGCAGCTACCTACGATTCATTGTTGCGTCATATTACAAAATTTTTCTAGTACACTTTGTATATATAAGTTAAGTGATTTGAATTTTTCTCAAATATTGTGAAGTTAGTAACGCTATCCCTTTACAAAAGGTACTGCTATATCCACTAAAATTGTTTTATATTTGCTTCCTCCTATGTCTCCTCGGGTGTGCCCCAGGGTTCATATTTGATTCCTTTATTATTTAACGTATATCTGAACGATCTTCTTGAATATTTTGGTTTATGCAAATAATATGAAAATTTGCTACAGTCTTTCTCTTAAGCCTAGATAAAAGAGTAGTATTGAGGTACAGTAAATGTAAAAATCCCTATGCCTTACAGTATTCTGTAGATCGGACTATTATTTCAAGCCAGACATTAGCGAGGGACTTGGGGGTGCGGTTAGATTCTGCTTAGTTGTTTGTACAACACATGCATTCCATTAGAAATTCTGCCGCACAAATTTTAGGCTCCTTCATACAATTCTGTAGGGCACTTAATAATCAGTAAACCTTGAAAACATTTTATTATCCCCTCGCTCGATCCGAATTGGAATATGCTCCCGTGGTTTGGTATCCATATTACGTTTCTTACCAATTTGTATTAGACAGGATTTAAAAGAGGTTTGTAAAATATTTGTCTTTCAAAGTAGATGGCATTTATTCTGAACGTGATACCGATTACAAACTGGTATAGGATAGATATGGTTCTATTTCTCGTACTGACCGCAGATCCAAAGCAAGCAGTAGATTCTTGTTTAAGTTAGTGAATAACTACGTTGATGCTCCATTAATACTTGATCTTATTAATTCTGTAGTACCATAACATGGAACAACAACCAACAGTAGTTTTGTTGTTCCGAGAGTCAGAACGAATATCATTTATAAACCACCAATTACAGATACGACGAGGAATACCAATGGAAAATATCTACAATTTCTTTTACAACTCATATCAATAACTTGAATTTTATATTTTTTTATTAGTATTAGGCGAGAAATTATTACAATTTTAGTTATGTAAGATCACATACTTAGTTTTTGCGTTTAGGATACTTATGTTGATTATTTCCTTTCTTATACAAGCACTGCACATATCCTGTCGTTCCAGGAGATTTTTTTCTCTTGTATAATTAATCATATTATTATCATTAACACGGTTAAAATGATAAATGTTTCACTACGTTTTATAAATTACTATTTATTCTACTTTACGTATCTAGTATCAAGCACTCATCCATAACACACAGCCTGATATCGCTTCTTTATTAATTATTATTAATTCCGAAACTCAAATAGTTTTCGACAGCAAATGTACTAAAAACACTTACCAGCGTATTTTGATAAAGGCTCTTCATAAATAAATTCTTCCATGATATACTTAACTATATCATCTATATATTCATCAGTCACGTCTTGTATCCAATAAGTCTTCTTTTTCCCATTAACTTGCTTTTTGCCTTCGAATGTTGACCAAATTGATGGAAAAGGCACAGATGAAGGTCTGACCCAATTTGACATATTCCTGAACTGAAACTGAAGCAGATTCATTCTTTTGGTGTTCTTTATCTCATTCGCATTTACAATCAGTAAATATAAAGGGTGTTTCAAATTTCGCGTTTTTTTAAAAGAGTAAATAAAACGCATAATTTGCATTCACTTTCAAAAACTTTTCACTGGTAATTAAAGTATGAGTTATGACATTTATATGCGAAAAATAATATCTGCCAAATGGCTTTCCCTTGCAGCTCTACAGACGTCCACTCTTTTGTTAAAATTTTCAATGACATATTGACATAATTGAGTCTCTATCTCACCAATAACACTTTGCTGTATACGTAGTCCAGATCTTCTTATAACTGATGAGATAATTCTGACAACAATCTTAAGATCAACATCTTTAATCTGAATTCCTGATGTTATTAATGCCGTTTCTGGTGAAGGAGGCTTCGTCACTAAACAACATTTTCCGACAGAGCTCTTGATTTTTCACTAACCAGTGACTAAGTTCCAGTCTTAAGTCGTAGTCGCCAAGTTTCAAAGTCTGTACAGATAAGGTGGTACAAAACGAAATTGTATAAAGTTCTACATACTCTAATGCGGCTTACCAATGACCCATAGCCACTCCGACTTTTTAATAATGAAATCAACATCTATATGCAGTAGTTGCATTAGTAGGATTACATAAAACTAGAAATACTTGCAGCTCATTTAGGATACAGTTTTGGACGTATGTACATATGTTCATTAGACATTTTTAACTGCTTTAATTGCTTCAATAACTAAAACTGTAGCGATCATGTCATGGCACACACTGTATGTCAAAGGAGTATTATTTAAATTAAAATGCAATGATACACCATGATCATTACAACTAATACAGGTACAGATATAACGTAAAACTAGTTACTGTAATAATGTAAAAATGATATATTTACGTTCTGATGGGAGTAGATATATGTAGATCCAGTTATCACTCACACTATGGACTACTGGTCAGAGATTTACGATTGTAAAACCTACACACATGCGCCTGCTTATATAGCGATTGCAATAACACTGATAATATAGAAAATGTTAATGTTTTACATGAGGTTTAGATAAAAGAATTATCTATGAGCGAATGACACTTCATAGACATCAGCGTGCTAATTTAAATATAGTAAATCTTCTAACAATTATTATTAGAAAATGTTTCGACCAAGGACGGATATTTTTAGAATTCTTTATTGGAGCAAAATACAATTAAAATTAAAGAAATCTTATACCGTCGAAATCGTTCAGCGTACTACTATTGTTCAATTCTCAATAACATATCTTTCTCTTTAAATGGTGCATTGAAAATGATTAGTCACTTACGAGGGAGCGTTTTTATATTCGCGGAATGGGGGACAAGGGGTGGAAATAGAAAAACCAAATTATTTTTCTTTTTCAATATATTCACCTGCAAGACGGATACATTTTTCACATCTTTCAATTAATTTATTTATACCCTCATAAAAAATGATTTCTCTTTATCTGCAAAATACGCCGAAACTGCCTCCTTGACTTCATCATCGGCAGTAAACTTTTTACCCCGCAGCTCTTTTTTCATTTTCGGAAACAGGTAATAATCACTCGGGGCCAGGTCTGGGCTGTAGGGTGGGCGATTCACAATTTCGAAGCCCACCTTATGCAGGGCAGCTAACGCAACGCGGCTCTTGTGGACGGGCGCGTTGTCGTGCAAAAGCAGAACACCGTTTGTCAATTTTCCCCGTCTTTTCTCTTTAATGGCTTCTTTTAGTCGCTCTAATATTGAAGCGTAATATTCTCCGGTTATAGAAACACCTTTATCTTTATAATCAATCAACAATATTCCTTCCGAGTCCCAAAATACCGTTGCCATGAGTTTCCCAGCTGATTATTACACTTTAAATTTCTTGGGAGGTGCTGTGCCCTTTTTATGCCACTGCATGGAGTCTTGTTTGGACTCAGGTTCATAATGATGAATCCAAGTTTCGTCTCCAGTAACAATTCCACTCAATACACCATCCTTGTCTTCATTACAGATGTCAAAAATGCACGCGGACACTCTACGCGCTGTTGTTTTTGCGGCGGCGTGAGCATTCTCGGCACCCATCTTGCGCTGACCTTAGACATGCCGAGATGATCGTGTAGGATTTTAAAAATTGTTGTATCGGATACTCCAACCATTTCTGCGAGTTGTTTCTTCTTTACTCGAGCACCTTCGAGTACAGTTTGTTCAACTTTTTGGATAAGTGCTGGCGTGGTCACCTCAATGCTCCTGCCCAGCCTCGGGTCGTCTTCAAGGGATTCCCTTCCTTGTTTAATAAACTATGCCACTTGTACACCATGGCTTTTCCTGGACAAAAGTCGCCGTAAACCAATGACATCTCATTCATTATGGTCGCGACTGATTTTCCTTGCCTGGTAAGGAACTTTATAACGGCACGATATTCGATTTTTTCCATATTTCACTTTTCACTCCTGATTATGTTACTTGGTTGACGATAGCTCAAAGACTAACTGTCTAATAACAATGAAACTTCGTATTTATACTAATCATGAGTCGCTGCGTAGGCCACGCCCCCAATGCGCCACTTACCCCTCTACAACCCGCTCATTCCGCGAATATAAAAACGCTCCCTCGTAGTATTGTATATTTATGAATTAGATACAATAAATATGTACTTTTTCTTAAGGAATTTTTGCAGTTGGTAACATATGCATCATTTGAAATTTCTACAACAACTGATGTCGGATGTCTGAAATTCAGACATCCGAAAGGATGAATCTTTCTTTGTTGCAGGAGCAGTAGTGGTGCTATTTAAAAATCGTCATAATCATCAGAGCATTTTGCATTAAAATAATAATGTATAAAAATGCAAGTAGATAGATGCTTTCTCGCTTTGTCGTTCAGTACATTTTTATGTTGGACTAGAGGGGGAGGCAATGGTTATTCATTATATTTCTGTATCGAAAAGATACGATAAGCTCTATGAAGGAATCGTTCGTTAATAACAGAAGCCTGCCTGACGATGAGTGATTCTCTAAAACATATATAGTAGACAGTTTATTATTAGCATTCGAATGATTTCTTTTAACATTCATAAACCTAGTTACTTTTACTCAAGTCACAATCATGGACAATTGAAGACGATATATACGAATTCTTCTCACGCCTTTTAACAATTAATCATGACATGTTAGTGTAAAAATTAGATAGTTTTTGTTACTTTCCCTTTCAATTATATTTGATAAATCAAAATCCGTTTCTTACAATGTCTACAGAATTTAACAATACCCTTGCATTTCTATTCTATCTTGAATCTCTATTGTTTATAATATTGACCTACGATTTATACTTCCCAGTATGATACAGAAAATATAAAACTGTTCGCAAAAAGCTAAGAAAGCCATTTTATGAAAAAGAAAATTATGGAAACTTTGGATATGAACAAGATTTCTTCAATACAAGGAAAACAAAAAAAAACAACAAAAACCTGAAATTAAATAATTTCTGAAGAAAATAATCAGAGCCCCTAAAGGCGGTAAAGATTTCCGAAACTATGGACGTAATAACTAAAAAACTGAATCGAGAAAAGGCGGCCGGGCACGACGTTGTCTATTTTTTGTTCACTTCTTTAGTTTTCACGTTTATTATTTCGTCTTTTTTAGCACTAACTGCATCAACATTTTTCCGAAAGTTAGCAAGATGGCTATGCAGCATATGCAGTTTGATGCTCATGTTGCAACCAAACATTTTGAAACTCTCCAAGAATTGCTGGGCAAAGTCTGTGTAATTCTGAGCTCTTGTATTTCGATGAAAGTCTTCGACAAGGTTTTTAAATGCCGAACAAGCATTCTTTGGAAGTTCTATGATAGCGATTTAACAAGCTGCCGAATCTGGACCGTCAAACACACCGGTCTTTATCTTTTCAAAAGGCAGGTTAGGAAATACCGAAATGAGATACTTGAAGCAGTATCCTTCAGTTGACAAAGCTTTAACAAATTGCTCCATGAGACCCAATTTTGTATGCAGAGATGGAAATATAATGTTCCTTCAGCGTCCGTCGATGTCTCACCGGCGTTCGCTGCTGTTGCTGGGAAACAATTGTCTTTCTGTGCAACAGATAGGACAACAGCAGCGAACGCTGTCGAGACACCAACGGACGTTACTGTTGCTGCTGCTGGAAATAAAAAAAATATCACTTTTTATCGACAAGCTCGCAGTTCACGGTTTTCCGCGGTGTGGCGTCACGAATTACCAAACTGTATGCACAAAATAATGGAAAATTTTATAATCGCTGATCTATGCAAATGAAAATTGTAAATTGCAAATATGGAATGAAAATTGTAAATATAAAATGTTAATTGAGAATACATATTGTAAATAATTCCAAATATGGAATGTATATAGCAAATATCAAATGTTAATTGAAAATACATCATGTAAATAATTCCAAATATGGAATGTAAATAGCAAATATAAAATGTTAATTGAAGATACATAATGCAAATAATGTAAAAGATGCGATGAGTACGTAACTGGAAGTATATATAAACGGACGATTCTATATAGAGAATCATTCTACAGTTGTAGGTACTGTAAGTATTTTTATTGTAATACATATTGAAACGTCATTTTCAAGATTTAATTTTGGGTTTAGTCCCTTTGTTTATCGTTTATGTTTAAGTCACGAAAGTGGGCCGACCGTTCGGGAGTTTTTGCGTGTATGAGAAAATATAAAAACTTGGCATTGTAAAGTGGAGCAGTCCATTACTGTATTCTTACGGACCCTGGAAAATCATTTTGAAGTGCCTCCAGATTACACCGAGACAAGGAGCAAATTTAGAACGGAGTACACAGGCAAGTTGTGTTGGCCGTGTGGCGAACACATCCATCGTCTAGATTACCTAGACAAACGCAATTATAGTAGGATTGTGTACTGGAATGTTGCCAACGACGCACGATTTCGATACGCCCCCAAAATGTTCCATACACAAACATCATTTCGTTAGTTTAAAGCCAGAAGTCGATTGTCAGCCGTGCCTGCAAGCTTACAACGACCGGCAGGGTGTATATAATTTTCCATATATGTTATGTATTTGTTCATATACCCCAGACAGTGTCTCTACCATTTCCTCGCCGGCACCCGATGGAAAGTTCCTAGTCCAGATGGAATTAATTCCGTACAAGGAAGCGAAGACGCCGTTGATTCCAGAACGGTATCAACACCTAGTTCATTTAATAACAGACTTAAAAGAATCATACGTAAATTAACAGGGAAAAAAGTTTCGCAAATACTCGAAATTTTCAAAAAACACCCGATATGCCTCTTATTAAGTTCGCATAAAACAATCCAATGATTAGATAATGATAATTTGAAACATATCCGACGTACGTATACGTATTTTCATTTCGCTACTGATATATTTCAACGCGAAATTTGTAACAAATCGATAAACGAATTAAATGAATTTTATTTGCAATGTAGTCCCCTGCTCTGTTGTACCTCAGGGCATATTTTCGATTATTATTATACTGTGGAGGAATCCACCCAACGATTGCAATCTTCGATTGCTTTTCAATGTAATTATGACAACGAAAGTGTTCATAACTTTTTAGACATACTGTATAAAACATTAGACAAAAAAATAGAAAAAGAAATTGCATTCTGATACGCGGTCCGTGTAATGCGAGAAAAACATTGTTAGCGAAAGTGTGCGCGTCGTTGTCTTGTTAAAAGTCAAATTTCAAATTTTAATAAATACAATCAATTCCCTTTACAAGACTGCACCGATAGAAGAGTCCTTGTTCGGGATGAGCCGTACCTAGAGCCCTCAGCCTATAATTGAAACTGTTATTAGCCGGGGATCCATTGATGACAAATATAAAATATCAAGCACACGTACAGATCGACAAAACGCCGATAACACAGGGTAACAAAATGAAAAAAAAATTTGGTGCCGGAAATCTAACATCTGATTTTAGATGTTTTTAATGTGCTGATTCCAAAAATGCCACCAGATTTTTTCTATCAGCTCTAGTTTTTGAGATACAGATTACAGGTTAATTGATATTTTTTTTCTGATAAAAGACAACAAATAAAGAGATATACAAATTATTATACAAAATATCCTTGTTTTTGTGCCTTTGGGACAGCAGAGATAAAAATGAGCACCGGGTTAAAAAAAATGGCCTTCAAGGAAAACAAAACGTGATCAACGAACCTTTGGTTGCAAGAGAAAAAATCTTACTTCCGCCCTTGCATATCAAGCTAGGTTTAATGAAGCAATTTGTGAAGGCTTTAAATCGAGATGGAAATTGCTTTGGGTATTTATCACGTAAATTTCCTGGCATTAGTACGAAAAAACTAAAAGCTCGTCGTATATTTGATGGTTCTCAAATAAGGCAACTTGTTAAAGATCCAAAATTCACCACATCAATGAACGGGACTGAATCTAACGCTTGGTGTTCATTTGTTCAAGTAGTACAAAATTTTCTTGGCAATCATAAAGCAGAGAATTACGTAGAATTAGTGGAAACTATGCTTTCAAATTTTAATACTCTCGGCTGTAACATGAGTATAAAAGTTCACTACCTCCACAGTCACCTAGATCGTTTTCCAGAAAACTTAGGTGATTGTAGTCAAGAACAGGGGGAAAGATTCCATCAGGATATTAAAACTATGGAAGATCGTTATCAAGGACGATGGGATAGCCAGATGATGGCGGACTACAGTTGGAGCCTTCAGCCCTAGTAAACTCCATTCTAGAAAGTCGTATAAAAGAAAATTTTTATGTGATTAGTGACTAATGTAATTATGTAAATTAAGTTTTTGCAATAAATACTTAAATCCATGTGTCTTTGTTTTTTTAAATGTCAATAGTAGTATTATATGTTATAACAGTTATAACGTAAAATATATACACAATTTTTTAAAAAAATCTCAAAAACTAGATCTGATAGACCAAATCTGAGAACTTTTTTACATTCTGCATCCAAAAATTACCCAGGAACAGTTAAAAAATCGCAGGCACCAAAATGTGTGTTGGCCTATGTAATCGTTGCGACTAATAGTGAAGTATTTCCAAACACCGAAGTATTGTATTTAATAATCGCATGTTCCGCTTCGAATGGGTGACAGCAGACTTATTGCCGACATACGCGAAGCATCTGCAGCCACTGGCCTTGTATGAGCTATGGAAATCAAATTACTCAGTTATAATATGTAGTAAAAGGAATTCATAAATACATATGTTACATAATAATTGTTTTATTTATTAATAAATAATATATACAATCGTATTATTTAATATAATTTGTTTCATCTTGTTTGCCATAACGTCCTCTCCAGTCCCTGCTCTACAAACAACCTATATGATTTTGAAATATGAAATAGTGTTGATTTTCGTCCTTTGTTGCCGAAACAAAGGCCGCCTTAGATGCATAGGAATTCGAGGAATACATAAGTTCTGTATCAAATGCAAGAGTGCGTGTGCATTTAATTTCATATTCCGCACTGGCATTAACAAATGACGGATTAGTGTCAGCGGTAGCGTTCAATTGAACAGGCTCAATACTCGGATATGTAATTAAACGACACAATACTACATCAACACACAAAAAGGGTTAAAACAGTAAGTAATTACATTTATTATTTTCAATATTGATAGTAACTGAGCCGTACACTACTGAGATAGCACTCGTTCCTACAGCCTTACTTGGCAAGCATCCATTAAGATATGGTACAAATTTTTATTTGGGTTTAAGACTAGGAATTGCTATTAATACAATACGTAAGTTTTAATAACATTTATTCATATAATTTGTACATAAGTCGTAATGTTTTCGTGTGTTCTTGGATACCAGGGTAACTTGATTTAGGATGTATTCTTTCTAATTCATCGTAATCTATAGAGTACAAATCTTTAAAACCTACTCGTTCTGCTAATTTTTGAGATACTACCGACGTGAACATGGTCAAGGAGGCCTTTAGTCCACACGCTCGACATAACGATTCTCTGATGAAAACAAATAAAATTATTAAAGAACATATTTGGTCAATCTATAAAATGTATTACCTCGCTTTTAAGAGCTCCAAACCCAAACCTTCGCCTCTATATTTGGGCAGTACGTAAAGACCCATGGCGTCGAGATACTCCGTGATATTAAATTTTTTGAAGGGATCTACATGAGATTTCATAAACTTTACCGTTTGGTAAACTTTGATCTCGCATGTTTTTAGTTCCTCAGGTTCTTCCTCATTCTGACTAGAGAGGGTAGTGCAATTAAAACCGGCGATTATTGGCTTATCGTTTTCATCATTGGTTAAGCAAAGCAAAAATAAATGATTTTTGTATGCTTCAAATACTCCGTTTTCAAATAATTTAAATCCAACAATTTTTTCTTCTTCAGAAAGGCCTGGAAAAATTAATTCTAGAGTAAACATATATTCGGTTCGGAACACTCCAAACTGTAAAATATTTTGGTGTAAAATTAAGAAATACAATATATATTACTGTGTGTTTTGAAATAGATATTGTTATGCATATAAACTTCCATTGTGTTACGATGCTTAAATGTGTATACTAGGTATACCGGAAAATCATTACCGGTTTATATATGTACATGTCGCTAGGCTTAAGTATGCAATGTTATGCTTCGCCACATATGTCATTTTATTTTACTGACAAGCTTCAAAGCGATAAATGTTGTATCTTGCGAACGTAACACTGTCATAGATTTATACCTCTTTGAAAACGTCGAGTTTCGTGCCTGAAAAGTGCATTTGCGGCACGCATTACTTTTCTTATTTAATCAAATAAGAAAAGCAGCGTTTGCTAGTAGAAACTCACAGTGAACGTGCTACAATCATAAAAACATGCAAGGCGTGGTTTCGATTATTGAAAAGTGGAGATTTCGATGTACCAGACAAAGAACATTCTGGTAGATGAAAAAGTTTGAAGATGCGAAACTGTAGGTGTTACTAGATGAAGACCCAAACCGAACTCATAAACAATTGGCACAAGCGTTAAATGTGGCCCAAGAAAGAATTAGCGACCAATTACGAGTAACGGGCAAAATCCAAAAGATGGTAAAATGGGTGACATCAATTGAATGACATGCAAATGGAAAATCTAAACATCGTCTGTGCTGCTGTTTCGAAGGTATGATCGGAAATCATGTCTGCATCGAATAGTGACGAATGAAGAAAAATGGATTGATTTCGAAAACCCTAAGAGCAAAAATCATCACCTGGTGTAGCCGGCCCATTGGCTATGAGCCCAAATCGTTTTGATCGCAAGACAATGCTCTGTGTTCGGTGGGACCAGAGTGGCGTAGTTTATTACGAACTGTTGAAATCTGCTGAAATAGACTACTGATCGCTACTGATAACCAGTAGTCAATTTCAACTATGCATTGATAGAAAAACGTCCAAAATGGGCCCGACGATACGCTAAAGTTATTTTACAGCACAAGAAGTGACGTCTCATAAAGTAAAGCCGGTCAAGGAAGCGTTGAAAGCACTTGGATGAGATATAATATCGCACCTGCCATAGTCTCTAGAGCTTGCCCCGTCCGACTTTCACCTTTACACATCAATAGGACACGCGCTTGCAGAGCAGCACTTCGCCAATTTTGTTGAAGTTAGAAAATGGCTTGATGAATGGTTTCCCTCAAAAGAGAAACAGTTTTGTTAGGATGACATCCATAAGTTGTCTGAAAGGTGGGCAAGATGTGTAGAATCAAATGGCTAATACTTTGAATAAATAAATTTTTCCATTTTCTTGAAAATTATTTAGTTTTTTTTACGAAAAAACCGGTAATGACTTTCCGGTACACCTGCTATACGTGAGATAGCAAAATCACACATATTGTACTTATATACAAAAATTCATTACATAGTTGAAACACATCAACCATCATCTTCAATCTTTCTAGCTTCCATCAGTGTACAACAACGTACAATCGGAGTAATATCAAAAGTGGTGTTAAAGACAGTGGAAACATTCGAACTTTAACCAAATCAACTAATTATGCGTTTTATGGACCGTCCTCTTAGCTTCTGATGTATTACGTGTAAAGTCTAGGCTTTACCTTTATGTCTGAAAGTATTCGTAGATGTTATCCAGGAGCAGATGCATTAATTACAAATACAATTGCAGTGTTTTGCAAGTCTCCCAAACCTACTCAACCACGCACCATATCCGAGTCTTACGCCTAGGGATACATAGTTACATGCAGTGTTTCAGTATCATAAACACGAGGATTATTTTCTTAATTTAAAAGTTCCTTTTTTAATCAGAATAAAAATATTGTAAATTCATTAAAATACATTTTTTTCCATATTCGATATACTTTCATTTCCTTTTCTACACAATTTCCACTTTTGTTCAAGAATTTGTCATACTGTTCAACATGTTTTTGAATTCCGACCTGAAAGAAATCTGTCACCTGTGAATAAGCCATGACGGCAGTTTTCACTTCTTCGTCTTCGTTGAACTGTTGACCACCAAGGTACGTTTTAAGTTCTGAAACAAGTGAAAATCACTGGGTGCAAGGTCTGAACTGTATGGTGCATAATACACTTGCTTCCGTTCAAAAGACTTGTTTAGATCGTGAATTCGTGCAGAAATATGTAGCTTTGCGTTGTCATGGAGCAACATCACACAATGCACCAGCTCACAAATCCGTTATTGCAATGGCTAAAATTAATGGATTAAAGTTTGAATTGCTACCTCATGCACCGTATTCGCCAGATTTAGCCCCCTCCGATTATTTTCTGTTCCCAAACTTGAAAACATGGCTCAGTGCTCAAAGATTTTCCAACGATGAAGAAGTGATGTCGGCAGTTAATGGCTGTTTTGAGGAGCAAGACAGTCCTTATTATAAAAAGGGTATCGAACTTATTGAACACCGTTGGGAAAAGGGTATAGAGCTGAAAGAAGATTATGTTGAAAAATAAATATATTTTTTTCCAAAATTTTTGTGTTTTCTTTGTTGAGTCGGGTACTTGTGGGACCACTCTCGTATTCTATTTATTTATTGATACTTGTTTTAATATGTAATGATTTTACAACCAACTAAACAGTGTTTTCATTGTTGGGTCGGATACTTCTGGGACAACCCTTGTACTAAGTTTTATCATTCTTTTTTATTTGTATTAGGCGAGAAATTATTACAACTTTAGTTAGTTTTTGCATTTAGGATACTTATGTTGATTATTTTCTTTCCTATACAAGCACTGCACATCCTGTTAGGGGATTTTTTTCTCTTGAATTTAATTAATGCTTGGTGTAAGCGGAACAAAATGCTCCTAAACCTAGATAAAAGAGTAGTGTAAAAATCCCTATGCCCTACAGTATTATGTAGATCGGACTATTATTTCAAGCCAGACATTAATGAGGGACTTGGGGGTGCGGTTAGATTCTGCTTAGTTTGTACAACACATGCATTCCATTAGAAATTCTGCCGCACAAATTTTAGGCTCCTTCATACAATGCTGTAGGGCACTTAATAATCAGTAAACCTTGAAAACATTTTATTATCCCCTCGCTCGATCCGAATTGGAATATGCTCCCGTGGTTCGGTATCCATATTACGTTTCCTACCAATTTGTATTAGACAGGATTTAAAAGAGGTTTGTAAAATATTTGTCTTTCAAAGTAGATGGCATTTATTCTGAACATGATACCGATTACAAACTGGTATAGGATAGATATGGTTCTATTTCTCCTACTGACCGCAGATCCAAAGCAAGCAGTAGATTCTTGTTTAAGTTAGTGAATAACTACGTTGATGCTCCATTAATACTTGATCTTATTAATTCTGTAGTACCATAACATGGAACAAGAACCAACAGTAGTTTTGTTGTTCCGAGAGTCAGAACGAATATCATTTATAAACCACCAATTACAGATACGACGAGGAATACTAATGGAAAATATCTACAATTTCTTTTACAACTCATATCAATAACTTGAATTTTATATTTTTTTATTTGTATTAGGCGAGAAATTATTACAATTTTAGTTATGTAAGATCACATACTTAGTTTTTGCGTTTAGGATACTTGTGTTGATTATTTCCTTTCTTAGACAAGCACATATCCTGTCGTTCCAGGAGATCTTTTTCTCTTGTATAATTAATCATATTATTATTATTAATACGGTTAAAATGATAAATGTTTCACTACATTTTATAAATTACTTTTTATTCTATTTTACGTATCTAGTATCAGGCGCTCATCAATAGCACACAGCTTGATTTCGCTCCTTTATTAATTGTTATTAATTCCGAAACTCAAATAGCTTTCGGCAGCAAATGTACTAGAAATACTTACCAGCGAATTTTGCTAAAGGCTCCTCATAAACAAATTCTTCCATCACATACTTAACTACATCGTTTATGTATTCATCGGTTACGTCTTGTACCCAATAAGTCTTCTTTTTCCCATTAACTTGCTTTTTGCCTTCGAATGTTGACCAAATTGATGGAAATGGCACAGATGGAGGTCTGACCCAATTTGACATGTTTCTTCTAAAACTAAATCACATTCATTGTTTTGGTGTTCTTCATTTCATTCGCATTTACAACCAGTAAATATATTTTGGACTAATAATTACTAGCAAACGGTTAAGAGGTGCAGCAGAAAGAATAAATTTACATTCGTATGGCGTAGCATAGAAACTAACAAAATTTAAGCAAGCATAATTGATCTTCTGAACTCTACAACCATTAGGATGGTGAGGTTTTTATTAACTTTTCACATAACTCCTAAGAAAACAGTCTAACGATGTCAAATCACATGATCTTGGTGACCAATCAACATCACCGTTTCTTGAGATTATACGTTTACGAAATTTTTGTCTCAATAAAGCACTTGATTCGTGTGCAAAGTGAGGTGTAGCGCCATCCTGTTGAAACCATACATCCTCTAGATCAACATTCATTAATTCAAGCCACAAAAATTCGGTTATCGTCCCACGATATCGATCACCATTGACAGCTACAGCATCACAAGCAGCATTTTCAAAGAAGTAAGGTCCAATTTCACCACCTAACCATAATGCACACCAAACAGTAGCTCGTTTAGGATGCATAGGTTTCTCATGAATAATTCGTGGATTTTCCTCACACCAGATACGGCAATTTTGTTTATTAACATAGCCACCAAGTTCAAAATGTGCCTCATCAGAAGCCATTATTTTTTGGGGAAAATCAACTGGTTGCTCATTGATGAAATTGACAAATGAACGACATTTTAAATGATCTAATGGCTTCGGTTCCTGTGTTATTTGAACCTTATATGCCTTCAGAGCTAAATCCTTGTGTAAAATACGCCATGATGTCGATTCACTAAGTACAAGTTGTTGTGAACGTCGTCTAGTGGATATTTCAGGATCTTCATCAACACTTTCACGAACAAAACCAACATTTTTTGTGAACGACCACTACGACTAATTTTTCACTTTATTGATCTTCGACGGAACCGATCTCTTGAAATTTTTTGATAATTCGACCAATAGTGTTGCCAGATGGATGATTATGTAAACCATAAAATTCAAGTAATTTTCTAAAAACTCTTTTCACAGAACGCTGATTTTCATAAAATAATTCAACAATTTGAACGTGTTGGTGTACCGTGTACGACGTCATTTTTATAAATGTCATACATCACACATTTTAAATGCCCACATACCCAGACAAATTCAGTGCGCCATCTATATTTTATTTATTCTTAACAGAAACCGCGCAATTTGAAACAGCCTTTATTTTGGACTAATAATTATTAGCAAACAGTTGAGAAATTCATCAGAAACAATAAATTTACATTCGTATGGCGCAGCATTGAAACTAACACAATTCAAGCAAGCACAATTGATCTTCTGGGCTCTACAAACATTAGGATGGTGAGATTTAAGCGTACTTAAAACTATGACAAATAATATTAAAGAAAAAACTTGATAATGCCTATAAACAATTTATATTTGATCAATTGGCTTTTTCTGGTCGTCAGGTAGAATACTTTAGACTATCCGATGTAAATTTTGTCAAGAAATGTGATAAGCGAGATTATTCCTTTCCATTATTCCCTGGTTGATAGGGAATCCTAGCATTATTATTTGAAACCTTTTTCCTATATTTCGTTTTCTTTAGAAATTCGAAAATCAGTCAAATATTTATTTGGAATACAGGAAATAAAATGCATTCTGCCAAATAATTATATGTGCTACTTCTTCAACAAGTTTTAAATTATATATAGAAGAATGTACTGGATATCCCATGTCATGATTGCTACAGCTAATTACGTATTACTGAAGCAATTTTAAATTAAATACCTCAAATGAACTTATGTCGGAAACTCTATCGTACTTGTGCTGCAAGCATTTGTAGTTTAAGCAAAAAAAAATTAAAGAAAATCACTTAAAAAGAAGTCGCTTTATTAAATTTGTTGTTCAAAATGTCCGCCCGGTTGTTTGTATACACAGTCTAGCTCTTCTTGGAGTTGAAAAATTAGCTTTGCTAACAGTTTTAGGATTAGCACGAATAGTTTCTCCGCCATCCATACTTCTAGGAACGAGTTGTTCTCTATTTTCAAGGTCTGTATAGACCAAATTCTTCAGCCTTTCCTATAAATAATAATTTAGGAGATTTAGATCTGTGTCCTCGGCCAAGCAACTGCTGAACCTTTTCCAATCTACCGACTAGTATAATTTTGATTAAGAAAATCTCCAAAGTGCGGAATTGCGCCATCGAGTTGCAACCACATTCGTCACCTTCCATTAGGAGTGATATAGTTTATCCCTAATGGAGGGTGGTCTGAAATGTCTCCGACCTAACAAAGATACAAAATATTTTTTCTTAAAATTTATATTAATTTTTCTACATAGTCTCATTGTAACTCTACACACTTATCCCAGCGATGCCCCCATCTCTTTAACCCGTCCAAATAGTACTCGGCGTTTTTCTCTACAAAATACTTGTTCACGAAGGTGATTGCCTTCACATTTGACGAAAATCTCTGTCCTCCCAGCGCAGTTTTTAGATGAGAGAACAAAAAGAAGTCGCTTGGGGCTAGATCTGGTGGGTAAGGTGAATGGTCAAGTAGTTCAAACCGTAATTCGTAGATTTTCGTCATGGCAACCGCTGAGGTGTGAGACGGCGCGTTGTCTTGGTGAAACAGGATTTTCTTTTTCTGCAAATGTGGCCGTTTTTCCACAATTTCTGCCTTCAGTTTGTCAAGCAATGATGCGCAGTATGCTCCTGTAATAGTTTTTCCTTTTTGAAGATAATCGATTAAGATAATTCCATGACTATCCCAAAAAACCGTCGCCATCACTTTAAAAGCCGAAAAAAGAGTTTTCTACTTTTAGGAGCCGGTTCTCCCCTTGCAGTCCACTGTTTTGACTATATTTTTGTTTCAGGCGTATAATGGTGTATCTAAGTTCCATATACTGTAACTAACTGAAGCCAAAATTCGGCTTCATTGCGCCTAAACTGCGTCAAAAGAGCATTGGAAATGTTCATCCCAACACGTTTTTCGTCTAAGGTTACCAAACGCGGCACCCCACGCACGGACAGCCTTCTTATGCCTACTTGATTTAATATGTGACAAACACGTTCTTTGGACATATTCATAGCCTTTCCTATCCCTCTCACTTTCATTCGACAGTCATCTAACATCAATTGGTGAACTTTAGCGATGTTATCGTCAGCAATTTTTGGACGTCCCGAACGTTCATCGTCTCCCAAGACCTTACGGCCACGTTTAAAATCAGCTTCCCAAAATTTCACTGTGGTAAATCATGGTGCAGAGTCCTCGTACACAGAATCCAACTCATCTTTGATTTACGTAGGCGTACTGTCTTTCAACAACAAATATTTAATGACAGCTCGATACTCAACACTCACATCGACTCACTCAAACGACTGCCAAATAACAACTGCATATCTAAAATGGCTGAAACTTTGGTGAGAACCTAATAATAGATACACAACTACATTTCTTAGATTTTTATTAATGAGTGCTGCCATCTTCGCCCTGAGGTCGGAAATTTTCCAAACCACCCTCGTATATATATATGTTTCCAATTTTCATTGATAACCCTTTCTGTCAACTGTATAATTTCTCAGTATATTTATTGATATAAAACGAAAAACAAATAACTTCGCCAATCCAAATACCGATGATAGCTAATAGCACAATAATATACTTGCGGGACGAACGACAATTGATAGAAATATTCGCTTCACTAGTTCAGATTTGTCATGTATAGAATCACATGAGCACATACGTATTTCAGATAGTGAATCCTAACATATAGCCCCGTGATAAACGACAAGCCTATATATAGTACTTTATTCAACTATACTAGGTGTCCTATGACATAATCTCCACAGCTTGAGAATGTGCTACTGAAGCAAGTCAAAATTAAAAATGTCTAATAAACATATATCCAGTACTATATCGTAACTGAGCTACAAGTATTTGTACTTTTTGATAGCCTTGCTAATACAGGTAGCATGTATCACTGGAAAAGCAATTTCAATGAAAATGATTTAAAAATAAGTCACTTTATTGAATTAGTTGTTCAAACTGTCCACTCAGTTGCTTTACACATAATCTAGCTCTTCTTAGAATTGATGAGGTAATTCTACCAACAGTCTTAAGATCAGCATCTTTAATGTGAATGCCTGATGTTATTAACGCCGTTTCTGGTGAAGGAGGCTTCGTCACTAAACAATATTTTCCCACGGAGCCCTCGATTGCTCACTAACCAGCGACTAAGTCTTGACTCGTAGTCGTCTGATTTTAAAGCTTGTACACACAAGATATGGCACTGGTACAAAGCGAAATTGTATAAAGTTCTACATACTCTAATGCGGCCTACTGATGACCCACAGCCACTCCTACTTTTTAATAATGAAATCAACAACGGAATGCAGTACTTGCATTAGTAGGATTACCTAAAACTAGAAATACTTGCAGCTCAGTTAGGATACAGTTTTGGACATATGTAGCTATACATAGGTACATATATTCATTAGACATTTTTAACTTGAAATTGCTTCAATAACTAAAACTGCAGCGATCATGTCATGGCACACACTATATGTAAAAAGAGTATTATTTAAATTACAATGCACTGATACACAATTATCGTTATAACTAATACAGGTTCAGATATAACCTAATACTAGTGACTATAATAATGTAAAAATGATATATTTACGTTCTAATGGGAGTAGATATATATATAGATCCAATTATCACTCACACTATAGACTACTGGTCTGAGATGTACGACTGTAAAGCCTACACACATGCGCCTGCTTATATAGCGATAGCGATAACATTGATAATATAGAATATGTTATTGTTTTACATAAGGCTTAGATAAAAGAATTATCTATGAGTGAATAACACTTCATATACATTTTTGCTCCGGGAAAAAAATTATCAGCGTGCTGATTTAAATATAGTAAATCTTCTAACTATTATTAGAAAAGGTTTCGACCAAGGACGGATATTTTTAGAATTCTTTATTGGAGCAAATTACATTTAAAATTTACAAAATTTTATTCAGCCGAAATTGTTCAGCGTACTATTATTTTTCAATTCTCAATAACATGTTTTTCGTTTTAAATGGTGCATTGAAAGTAATTAATCACTTAATGTTGCATATTTATGTAATTAGTTACAATAAATATGTATTTTTTATTAAGGCATTGGTTTCGGGTAACATTTTTGCAGTCGGTAACGTGGGAATCATTTGAAGTTTCTACTACAACTTTAAAGAACTTCAGACATCCGACACCCTGTGATTGGAGAAAGGACGAACCTTTCTTTTTAGTAGGGGTAGTAGTAGTACTATTTAAAAATCGTCCTAATCGTCAGAGCATTATGCATCACAATAATAATGTCTAAAAATATAAATGTAAGTACAAAATAGATACACATACGAGGGTGGTCGCATAAGAACCGGAGCCAACAAAGAAAACACAAAAATTTTGGAGAGAAATGTATTTATTTTTCAACGTAATCTCCTTTCAGCTCTATACACTTTTCCCAGCGATGTTCAATAAGTTCGATACTCTCTTTATAATAGGGACTGTCTTGCTCCTCAAGATAGCCATTAACTGCCGACATTACTTCTTCATCGTTGGAAATCCAGTGAGCCATTTTTCAAGTTAGCGAGCAGAAAATAATACGTGGGGGCTAAATTTGGCGAATGGGGTGATGAGGTAGCAATTCACACTTGAATTTATTAATTTTAGCCATTGCAATAACGGATTTGTGAGCTGGTTTGTTGTCTTGATGAAACAATACCTTCTTCTTAGCCAAATCCGGCCGTTTTTGCTTGATTTCTTTCTTCTGCTGTGTACTTTTTAATGCATTGATATTTTTCAAACTACCGCCATCTCTAGGTCAGGCCGGGTACTTATGAGACCGCCCTCGTATATAAATGTATCCAAAGGCAAGTAGAAAATAAATATACATGCGTGCACTATCATTAATATTAATTCTGACACCAAATAAAATATCCGAAACTGTCCCTAGAAGCAGGGTTATTGTTAAATTAGGTTCATAATTTTCAACGCGGCACTTTAGCGTGCTGCGAGATCCTTGAAATATGCCGCCACTGCCAGGCAGTGGCGACCCATTTCTGATGTTTCAACAACTTTGCGTGATGGTCCACACTCTTGCTGTAGAATGATTCATCTCTTGGTCGTTTCTCGCGCACTTGTTGGAACACAGTTGACAAACCAATGGTTATATACTGTTCAACATTGACATTGAGATGATCTTCTAGGGGAATAATAGCAAAATGACCGGTGCGTCTGAAAAAAAAAAGCCATAAATTTCATGCCAGAGCTTCGTCCGCGTCTCATATTCCAAAGTTTCTCTTCGATTTTGAAAATCCAGTGAACCGATTGTCGTTTGCTATTTAGCTCGTAACAATAAATTCAACATTCGTCATCCGGAATGATTCTGCTCGACTTCAGCTGAATTTTTTAAGAGTTGTTTTCCTCTAATCAAGTTTTTCTGAGCTTCCGCTAAATTGTGTAGTATTACTCGAGGGCAAACCTTTCTGACGGTAAGATGATTACGCAGGATAACTTTGATTTGGGTTATACCTATGCTTACTGATACCCGAATGTCTCTGTGTGTGCAGTGATTATCTGTCTTTATTATGCTGTACACGGCGTTGAAGTTTTCTGAGGTGACTGAGGTGGCAGGCTGTCCTTCACGATGCTCGTCTTTGAGTGAATCACGTCCACGCTAGAGCTCGTTGTACCATAGTTCAATAGTCGCCAACCATGGTACTTAATCGCCAACCAATCGCCTGATTTTTTGCGAACACTCTTATCGAGTGAAACCGACTTTAAAATCATAGAAAAACCTGTCTCGAAAATTTTTGCGTGTTAGTGCCATTTTCCACTAAACTCACTTTATAAAAAAAAAAGAGACAACAGGATATACTAGCAATCTGTAAATATTGTTCACACTAAAAAATCGCAGAGAATATGACAAAAATATATCGGACAGCGCTACCATACGGTAAGTAGCTGAACTGCGAAACTTTTTAAGCAACCTGTATATAGATATTTCTCACATCTTAGATAATGCATTGGGGTTTTAGGAATGTAAATATTATACATACCTATATTGCGATAGCGATGACATTAGTAATGTTAGAAGAAATATTTTTGTTTAAGATAAATTTTAGATAAAGCTATCTAATCATGAATCACAAATAATGTGGCCTTTGAACCGATTAAAAGTAAACCAAATTTCTCCAAATTAAGATTATGAAACAACAAATGACGAATAGTATTAGAATGTTTAGTAAATGTCATTTATGTTAAAAAATAAATGGTATGAAATATCGATTAATACTTAAAAAAAACGTTGAGAGCAGCTTTGAAAATAATGAAATGACAATAATATATTGGGTTGGCAACTAAGTACTTTCGGTTTTCTAGTATAAAATAAAACACTTTTTTTTTAAACAAAGAATAGTTTTTAATCAATTATATATTTTCCATTTTGCTCAATGACCTTTTGCCATCTTTCTTTCAGCTGCATGATTCCGCGCTCATAAAATTTCTGGTCCCTATCAGCAAAAAACTGAACCAGGTGCGAGTGAAGGTCATCGTCATTTGTGAAAGTTTTACCATTCAAAGAATTCTGCAAACTTCGAAATAAATGGTAATCAGATGGTGCTAGATCAGAGGCTGTATGGGGGATGTGGCATCACTTCCCAGCCAAGCTCCAATAGTTTCCCACGAGTTGCCAAAGATGTGTGAGTCCTTTCATTATCTTGGTGGAAAACTACACCTTTCCGATTTAACAATTCTGGCCGTTTTTCTTTGATTACTTCATCCAGTTTTATTAATTGTTGACAGTAAGCATCAGAATTGATCGTTTGGTTCCTTGGAAGCAGCTCAAAAAACACAACACCTTTGTAATCCCACCAAACTGACAGTATTATCTTTTTTGGATACAATTCGGCTTTCGATGTGGTTTGAGCTGGTTTATCGTGTTTGCTCCATGATCGTTTTCGAACTATGTTACTGTACAGGACCCATTTTTCATAACCAGTGATGATTCTTTTTAAGAAAGGGTCGGTTTCATTTCGTCTAAGGTGCATATCGCAAAAGTTGATTCTTTGTGTTAAATAAATTTCTTTCAATTCGTGAGGTACCCAAATATCAAGCTTCTTAACTAGCCCTAGACATTTTAAATGTTTTTCAATTGTTGTGTGCGATACATGTAGCCTCTCCGCAACCTCTCGAACAATTATATGACGAGCCTCTTCAATTATAACTTTGATTTGGTCATCATCAACTTCAGTTGGCAGACCAGAACGTTGCTCATCTTTGAGGGAAAAATCTCCAGAACGGAATTTTTTATACCAATTCCGACACGTGCGCTCTGTTAAGCAATTAGCACCATAAACTTCACATATGTTTTGTGAGCCGCAGCAGCTTTCTTTCCTTTACGAAAATAAAATAGTAAAATATGTCGAAAATGTTCGTTTCTGCACTCCATTTAAAATTAACCCACAACTAATAGCTTTAATAAAAATCACGCACTACTTGCTTCTGAAGTTACGTCAATGTAACTAGTATCACGCGACAAACGGTAAAGTACAGCACTAACATACATTATACAAAAAATAAAGCAACGCTCTCTATCAGTAAAAACCGAAAGTACTTAGTTGCCAACCCAATAGTTTCATGTAATTAGTTGCAATTAATAAATTCTTTATTGAGATATGGGCTACCAGTAACTTGTATACAGTCAAGAATATTATATATTACGGGGCTTCCCTTGATATTTCTATATTATAGTATTAGTAACAATAATAATAGTAAAAATAATAATCACCTTTAATTGTTTAATATCACCCAATTAGTTGACATCAATTACAGGAGCCACTAGTAGGCTACGAGTTGCGCTCATAACGCGACTTAAAATCATTAGTTGCTCGCATTCACTTGGACGAGAAGAGAAACCACGATAAATCTTCTCCGACAACTTACTACTAAGCTATCAGCCGACTAAGACAACAACGACAAACCAAAATTCATGACTTCAACATTTGTACCACACCTATTTGAAAACCTAAACAAAGTCTTTAAAAAATACAATAATAAAATATCCCACACACAGAAAAATCGAACCAAATCCTTTTTTATCAAAATTAAGGATGAAACACCTAAAGAAAGACAAACACACAGTATATATAAAATAAAATGACAATCTTGTGAAGGTACTATATAGGACAAACAAAACAAAATCTACACAAAAGAATATACGAAGACAAATATAGTCTAACTAGTAGCAAAATAAATGCAACAGCCTTATGAAGAAAGTCCATAAATTCGACTTCGACAATATCGAAATCCTCGAAATAGAAAATAATTGCAATAAACATATACTTAAAGAAATGATATACATAAAAAAAACTAAGACAACAAACACACAAGCAGATATACCTGAGATTAAATAGAAAAGAAAAGAAAATCACAGATGTTGCTTTCAGAAAAAAGCAATTTAGAATGATTTGACAAATCCGCAAAAAGAAAGGATTGTTAATTCAAAAATGATTGTGCTATTGTTTACAATTGGAAATATATCATATAACTGTAAAAGGTATTGTAGATTGAACAAAGTGAATAACTTAAAAAACTTCACAAAACATCGTTAGAATAAATTAAATATTTTATTAACCTAATGTTCGAAACTCCCAATAAAAAAGAATAAAGATTATAATATATTATTAATGTTTTTCATTTACGTATGTATATGCAATTATGTCTGTTCTACTATTAATACTAAAAAAGTTTAATATGTAGGAAATTCCTATTAGTTTTTTTTTTTTTTGAAAATAATTTTTTTTTAGTGGTCACTTACTTATTTATACACATTGTTGTATGTAGGTCAAACTAATAGAGAACAGAGTGTAGAGAAGTAGTGGTAGTAGTAACTAAACTATATAAAATAATATTTTCAGTTTTATGAGCCAGTTCTGAGTACTTCTCTACAACCGTAATTTCAGCCAAAGTATTCAAATGGACAATCTACTGAAAGTAAATCTCATAAATTTCTTGAATTGCTAACAAAGGCTTTCAGTTTATTTGGAAGTTGAGAGCTTCAAAATAACGTTTTCAAGTTTGTTTATATAGATTTAGCTCACTATGAATCCTAATTCAATTTGTGACTGAAGTTTTGGACTGTACCTTTTTTGTACCGCGGGCAAGCTGAGAAATGAAGTATTCAAATAAACGATCTACAGAAAGGAAATCTCGTAAATTTCTTGTATTGCTAAGAAAGGCTTTGAATTTATTTGAAAGATAAGAACTTCAAAGTAACATTTTAGGGTTTGTTTGTATAGATATAGCTCACTGTGAATCCTAATTCGATTTGTGACTGTAGTTTTGAACTGTACCTTTTCTGTACTACGGGCAGCATGAGAAATGAAGTATTCAAATAAACGATCTACTGAAAGTAAATTTCGTAAATTTCTTGGATTGCTAACAAAGGCTTCGAGTGTATTTGAAAGATAAGAACTTTAAAGTAACGTTTTAAGGTTTGTTTGTATATATGTAGCTCACTGTGAATCCTAAATCGATTTGTGCCTGAAGTTTTGAGCTATACCTTTTCTGGACTACGAGCAGCATGATAAATGAAGTACCCAAATAAACGATCTACTGAAACTAAATCTCGAAATTTTCTTGGATTGCTAGCAAAGGTTTTAAGTTTATTTGGAAGATATGAACTTGAGAGTAACGTATTTAGGTTTGTTTGCATAGATGTAGCTCACTGTGAAGCCTAATTCGATTTGTGACTGAAGTTTTGAGCTGTACCTTTTCTGTACTACGGGCAGCATGATAAATGAAGTATTCAAATAAACGATTCACTGAAAGTAAATCTCGTAAATATCTTGGATTGCTAATAAAGACTTTGAGTTTATTTGGAAGATAAGAACTTGAGAGTAACGTTTTAAGGTTTGTTTGTATAGATGTAGCTCACTCTGGATCCTAATTCGATTTGCGACTGAAGTTTTGGACTGTACCTTTTTTGTACTGCGGGAAAGCTGAGAAATGAAGTAAATTTCTTGTATTGCTAAGAAAGGCTTTGAGTTTATTTGAAAGGTAAGAACTTCAAAGTAACGTTTTAAGGTTTGTTTGTATAAATACAATTCACTGTGAGTTCTAATTCGATTGGTGACTGAAGTTTCACACTGTACCTTTTCTATATTGCGGGTAACATGTAAATAACAGCCCTCCCTCCAGGGCAAAGTTAAATTTAAAGGCTACTAAGCCTAATATTTCCAGTGGAACCTTATACGTCAGTTTGAGTTCGGCGCAGTTTCTTTGACAGTCTCAGTCACTCTCTCAATGGACTCTTACGTGTAGATTAGTCCTTTTAATATCTTTACTTGTTTGCGCGAGGTGAATGTAAAGAGATAGCAGATTTACAACATTTTTGGCATGCTTTCGTGTTCTTTTCATTTAGTAAATGCCCGAATATACATTTCTGCAATTTTGCAATGCACTCAATTGTAAAAAACAATTGCAGATTAATTTCAATTGATAACCTTAATCGAGTTTCTCCGACACACTATTGCTTTCATTACATTAACAATGCAGAATTACTAATTATAATTAAAAGCATTTTCCATCGAAATAAATTTGAAACGATCTGAAGTACATACATGTCAGATAGCTGGTAATAAGTACCCGACTCATTAGCAAATTAACAAGCCATAGGCGGAAGTTACCACCCTATTTGCGCCATTAATAATTCTATACCATAAAAGCAACTCATTTAATCGATGACCTTATTACAACGAATGTAAACTGTACCTACGGCGCGTGTATAATGTGAACATTATGACTTTTAAAAACGCTAGAAGGAAGACAATATTTTCGAATAAATAGATGAGAGCTCTTCACAATAACGTTTATCGCCAAACAGCGAAGCTATTGATTTATAAGCTATATGGCGTATTGTGTTTGCATGGACTCATATTTTACAACTGGAAAATGTACCACGTCCAAAGCACACTCAAATTCTTTTGTCGCTGATATTCAATGGAAATAATTTTATTTGTCGAACATTTTAATAAATTAGTTTATTGCATCAAAATACGTTTTTAAACGCAGAATTTTTTGTTAATAATTCAACGAAATTACTAGAAAATTGTTTTATATATTTAGAAAGGAATTGTTATATTTTTACATAGACTATTCTCTTAGCCTTTCCCTGGGGAAGTTTTGGTGTAATAACTGAAATAATGCGTTCATCATCCAAATGTATGTACCAAAAAACTTTAACAGTGAATTTGTCTTCTTACAAACCCACAAGCTTGTTTCTATTGTTTGCTACGGATAACTATTTCTCCTTTTATTGAAAACTACAGACCTGTAACGATTTTGTTTAATATTACTAAGGTGGTCAAGCTGTGTCTACATGTCTCTAGGTACTTCAAGGCTACGTCAAGTATTTCACCTAGTCAGCGTGGATATACGTCTGGACATTCCACTACCATATATCATATTGAACGACAAAGCGAGAACGCGTCTATCTCGCATGACGGCAACCAAGTTTCCAGAGCGTTTATAGACAGACGCTTGCACCACGGCGATTTACCTCCCTCTCTCGAAAAACAAAAATATATTAAACGACAATGCAAGATAGACGTTTCTCGCTTTGTCGTTCAAAAGTGTTGGACGAGAATTATTCATTCAAATATTAATGAACACCCTGTCTAACATATATTTTTAGAGAATCACTCATGGACAAGTGAAGCGATATATACTTTCTGTTTATTAACGACATGTTACTGTATGTATAAGTTAGATAGCACCGTTTCTTTTCAAAAGGCAAGTTAGGAAATACCGAAAAGTAAATACTTGAAGTAGTATCCTTTAGTTGACAAAGCTTTAACCTGCTCTCATGAAACCCAATTTTATATGCAAAAATGTATTAAACGACAATTGTTTTCCTCTGCAACAGCTAGGACGCATTCTCGCTTTGTTGCTGCTGCTGGAAATAAAAAAATTATCATTTTTGTGTTGCAGTTCACGAGAAATGTGGCGTCACGAATTATTATTCATTATTTATATACTGCGCAACATGAATAGGACCACCCGACTTGTTGCAAGCTTTCGGTGGTTTGATTCATTTACTAAAAATATGCAGTGAACAGGGCAAATAATACGTTATTAACATTTAAATGCTTCCTTTTGACATTCATTAACCTAGTTACTCTTACTCAAGTCACAATCATGGACAAGTGAAGACGATATATACGAATTTCTCTCGGGCCTTTGAACAGTTAATCATGACATGTTACTGTATGTATAAGTTAGATAGCACCGTTTCTTTTTTTTATCAAAAGGCAAGTTAGGAAATACCGAAACGAAATACTTGAAGTAGTATCCTTTAGTTGACAAAGCTTTAACAAGCTGCTTCATGAAACCCAATTTTATATGCATAGGTGGATATACAATGTTCTTTCAGCGGCCGTCGTTGTCTCACCGGCGTTCGCCGCTGTTGCTGGGCGACAATTGTTTTCCTCTGCAACAGCTAGGACAACAGCAGCGAACGCCGGTGAGACACCAACGGACGTTACTGTTGCTGCTGCTGGAAATAAAAAAATTATCACCTTTTATCGACAAGCTTGCAGTTCACGGTTTTCCGAAATGTGGCGTCACGAATTACCAAACTGTATGTGCACAAAATAATGGAAAATTTTATTTATATATAAATGCAAATAGTAAATTACAAATATGGAATGTAAATAGCAAATATAAAATGTTAATCGAAAATACATACTGTAAACAATTCCAAATATGGAATGTAGATTACAAATGCAAAATGTTAATTGAAAATACATAATGTAAGTAATGTAAAAGATGTGATGAATATGTGGCTGGAGGTATATGTAAACGGTCGATTTTATATAGAGAATCATTCTACAGTTGTAGTTACTGTAAGTATTTTTATTGTATTACATATTAAATTGTCATTTTCAACATTTATTTTTGGGGTTAGTCCCTTTGTTGATCGTTTACGTTTAAGTCACGAGAGTGGCCCTACCGTCCGGGAACTTTTGTGCTTACGAGAAAATATAAATACTTGGCATTGTAAAGTGGAGCAATTCATTACTGTATTCCTACGGACCCTGGAAAATCATTTCGAAGTGCCTCCAGATTATACCGGGACCGGGAGCGAATTTAGAACGGAGAACACATGCAAGTTGTGTTGGCCGTGTGGCGAACACATCCATCCTGTAGATTACTTAGACAAACGCAATTATCATATGATTGTGCACTGGAATGTTCCAATTGACTTGGTAACGACGCACAATTTCGATTCGCCCCCCAAATACAAACATCATTTCGTTAGTTTCAAGCCAGAAGTCGATTGTCCGCCGTGCCTGCAAGCTTACAACGACCGGCAGGGTGTATATAATTTACCGGTATATTCATAACATTTATACGACGAGTTGTTTGGAATGGATCAGTCGGACGAGATAAGCTGAATATATGTTATATATTATTCATAAGATAAATACAGGGTGTCTATAAAAGAACTCCGGGGTTTAAAAAATTAATATTTTTTAAACTATAAAAGATAGCAAAATTTGATCAATTCCTTTGAAACAAGCAGCTCAAAGAGTTTTACTCATACCAATTGGGAATGTTTCTCTCAACAGTTGGCAGCGCTGCGGAGCGTTGACCTTGAAATGACGTAGCGGCTGCGGCAGGCAGTCAGTGTCGTCTGGACTGCCGCGCTATGGCGACGCCTCAACAAAAGGCTCAATGTGTTATTTGGCTCATAGAAACTAATTCTGTTGTTACTGTACAAAGAAACTTTCGACGTAGCTATGGTGTTGACCCGCCTACAGACAAAACAATTCGTCAGTGGTTATGTGCGTTCAAGGAAACAGGAAGTGTTTTGAAGCAAAAGTCGCCGGGTAGGCCGCGTGTGTCTCAAGAGAATGTTGACAGAATCCGAGCTTCATGCACTCGAAGCCCTAAGAAATCGTTAACAAGACGCAGTCTGGACTTGGGGTTACCAAGATCAACAGTCCATAAGGTAATTCGTAAAAGACTTCGTTTAACTGCCTACAAGATACAACTTTTACACCATATCAAACCGGCAGACAAGGTTAAGAGATTCGAATTTTCTGTTTCCATGCTGGATAAAATTGATGAAGATAATGATTTTTTAAAAAGTGTGGTTTTTAGTGATGAAGCTACTTTTCATGTGAACGGAACTGTAAACAGGCATAATTGCAGAATTTGGGGTTCAGAGCCGCCCCATGAGTTTATTGAGTACGAACGTGACACGCCCAAAGTGAATGTTTGGTGTGCTCTTATGCGTGACAGAGTCATAGGTCCCTTCATTTTTGTCGAAAGGAATATCAATGGTGATGTCTATTGTGACATGTTAGAGGAGTATGTTTATCCTCAGTTGGATGACATTGAGGCAGAGAAAGGTTTAGTTTACTTCCAACAAGATGGGGCGCCGCCACACTTCAGTTTGCGTGTGCGTGAGTCACTGGACGCTCGTTTCGGCAACAGGTGGATTGGAAGGGAAGGACCTATTCCATGGCCACCAAGGAGCCCTGATATGACTCCGTTGGACTTTTTCTTCTGGGGGCATATCAAGAATCTTGTGTATGCGGAGAAAATTCGAAATGTTCGCCATCTCAGGGAACGAATAGAGAATTGCGTGGCGTCCGTTCCCCCAGACATGCTCGCCAGGACATGGGAAGAGGTAGAATACCGTTTCGACGTGTGCCGTGCCACTCACGGAGCTCACATTGAACTTCACTAAGTTGTTAAAAAATCTTGAAAATGTAAGCTTTCTAATCATGTATAAAACATGTATGTACGTTTTTTACTTTATTAAAATATTTTGTCTTAAAACCCCGGAGTTCTTTTATAGACACCCTGTATATAATAAATATTTCCCTTATAGAATATTTCGAGTCTGTCGGAGTATATTTGTTCATATACCCCAGACAGTGTCTCTACCATTTCCTAGCTGGCACCCGATGGAAAGTTCCTAGTACAGATGAAATTCATTCCGTACAAGGAAGCGAAGACGGAGTCATCTTCATTTTCAAAATCTTCATCGTTGGGGTCACTTCGATCTTCACCATACTCGTATTCCTGTATTCTAAAAGAGGATAATTCTTTGAAAATTAGCACTGGGATTTCAGCTGAATAAAGCACTGGGCATACGATGGTAATCTAAGATACTCTATTTCGTATTTGTTTTTCTTGTTATACCCTGACGTTTTCGCTATACAAAGGTAACAGTCACTAGAATGGCCTCTGGGATCTCGCCAAACCATAGGTGTACCAAATGGTAATTCGTCGTGTGTTCATTTCGTCCACATCCGCAAGCTCTTGACTTACTGCTTCCATATCTTGTGAGGTATCCAATTTTCACTTTAAAATATTCAAAACAAGCCTGCCTGACCAATGCACTTGTGTTTGCCCTTTCAGCAGGAGTAGTGGAACTATCACATATATAACAAAACGAATCGGGAATGTTTGAGTACTTACGTCGCAAAATAGCAGACTTAGACATGATCTAAAGCAGAGGAACTAAATACATGTCTATATAAAAAACTAAACACTGCCAACTCCTGGTACAAAAACAAAAACTCGGATTCCACTTTGGAATGTGCTTCATCATAAAGAGCAACGCACGACGTATCACTCCACTATCTCAGGTATAAACAAATAGCTTAGACATGTATGAATCTGTTAATCTGAGTTTTCTCCTTTGGTGCATTCATCTGTTGCTGGGCGCTGTCCAAGAGATATGACAACAGCAGCGAACGCCGATGAAACACCAACGTACGCTACTGTTGCTGCTACTCTACTCCGCTATTTCAGGTATAAATAAATAGCCTAGACACGTATGACCCTGTCACTGGTCTCCTATGGTATCATTCACCCCTGTCTAATCTGAGAACGTTTTCTTCAGACTTAGTGCTTCCTATGGCCCACGCTCGATCCAGCTGTTGCTGGGCGCCAATTGTCTTCCTGTGCAACAGATAGGACAAGAGCAGCGAACGCCGATGACACACCAACGTACGCTGCTGTTGCTGCTACTCCACTCCGCTATCTTAGGTATAAATAAATAGCCTAGACATGTATGACTCTGTCACTGATCTCCTATGGTGTCATTCACCCCTGTCTAATCTGAGAACGTTTTCTTCAGACTTAGTGCTTCCTATGACCCACGCTCGATAAAGTGTTGAGTGGTCACATTAATATTAGAAAAAATATGAAGTGATAGAAGAAAACTAACTACTATGTTGAAATTGGCATTCGTATTTATCTTTAAAACAGCGGAAAAATCGAACTCAACAGAAATTGTGTTAAAAATTGTCTCCAGTGTAACATGTTAAACTGGCGAATTTGTACGTCCATGTGTAGGAATTATAAGTAAACGTTATTATAAGTTACCTTTTTTTAATGCGAATCATATTTAAAATGATGAGCGATTTCATAATAATGACCTAGCTCTTAATACCACTTTACAAGAGCATCACATAAATATTAATTCCTTCCTTAACAATAGAAAACTGTTTGTCCAAGCCGAAATTAAAACGTATTCGTACTCGACGGACATTTTAAATTACAAATGCCCAGTTCAGTAATTTATACTACGCTTGGGAAATAAGGTAACTATGGGAATATAAAGTCGTTTGTGTTGTCCATACGTGTGTGTACGTATGTGAGCTCTGCAGTTTGGCGATGAAAGAAAATACTCTGGGAATATACCGCTGCAATATTAACTGCTGTAACAATATCTTATTATGTTTGTTAAGCTAACTTTTTACAAATTGTTATTCGGTAAAATTTCCGCATAAAGTTGCTTCGGAAATTGTCATATTTCATGTAAATTCGTTCGAAAATAATTCCAGAATTTGAAATTATGAAACTGGAAATTGTAATAATAATAAATGTCGGAAACAGTATTTCAACATAAGGATGAATTATTACAAAGACACTCTAACTGTAGAAATAAATATTTACTTTAACATACGCAAACTCAATGCATTTTAACTCTATTCTTTAACCTCTCGAAATTAATATAAATTAAAACACTTCGAAAAATTTTGTAAAATTAAATTATGCGAATTGATTGAAATTCATTGGAAAACACTACTACGTGGGCAAGGTGAAAAAGTTCTCGGCCTGATAATAAAATTCCGCCATTTAAATTTTAAAAATGATTTTATTTTTCTACATAATCTCCCTTGACACTCACACTTGGTCCAGCGTTCTTCTAACATCAATATTCCTTCCCGGAAGTGAGAGTCTGGAAGGCTGTCAAAATATTCTTCTACGGTCTTTCAACTTCTTCGTTGGATGTGAATCGCTTTCCAGAAACAAATTTTTTCAAATTTGGGAATAGATGGAAGTCTAAAGGTGCCAAATCAGGAGAATAGGGAGGATGGCCGAGCAAATCGTACCTCAAATTCCGCAATTTTCCCATCGCCAGCGCACCCTTGTGTGCGGGTGCGTTGTCCTGGTGAAAAATGATTTTTTTCTTCTTTAAACCAGGCCTCTTCTCTAATTGTTCTGCCTTTTTCAAGGTAATCAATTAACAATATTCCTTTTGCATCCCAAAATACGCTGGCCATGACTTTTCAGGCAGTTGTGATCGACTTCGCTTTCTTTGGTGCTGAACCACCGGCTTCCACCCACTGCATCGACCGTTGTTTCGTTTCTGGCGTGTAGTGGAGGACACATGTCTCATCCATGGTGACAAATCGCCGCACAAAATCGGTCGGATTCTTGTTAAATCGGTCCAAAGAATTCTCCAAAAATCGTTTGCGCATTTGCTTTTGATCGACATTCAGCAAATGCGGCACCCATCTTGCGCAGAGCTTTCTCATCTCTAATTCTTTGGGCAAAATGTTTCGCACCCTTTCTTACTATATCCCCACAACCTCAGCCATCTCCCTCACTTTCACTCGCCTCTCGTCCAACACGATATCATGTACTTTTTCAATGATTTCTGGTATGGTTGCGGTTTTTGGCCGTCCTTCACGTGGGTCATCTTCGAGGAACGTACGACCACGTTTAAATTCAGCTGCCCACTTTTTAACGGTTGACATCGAAGGAGCAGAGTCCCCGTACACTTTTGTCAACTTCGGATGGATTTCCATAGGGGTTAAACCATCCAAAACAGAGAATTTTATAACAACACGATATTCAAGTTAATCCATTTAATAAAATAACACGCACGACGTCTACTACAAAAATTCTTTCAAACAAACTACTTGAGAGGACAAGTTGAAAGTTTTCATATGAACTTCAGACACATGCAGCCACGCAGGAAACATAAATTTCTGTTAATTGTAACACCATCTCTGTGTCAGGCCGAAAATTTTCACCTTGCCCACGTAATAATATATATTAGGTTTTAAAAACTTATTTATATTTATAATTGCCACATAAAATATACGAAATAAATAAATAAATTTGATATATAATCCCTTTCCATTAACTTTTATAAATTCTGTATACCATTTCGGTGTTTACTTTTCAAAGTGTCGCACCTGGTAAAACACGGAATCAAAATCAAACTCTAATAAAACCAAGATGTAACATATATATATATATATATATATATATATATATATATATATCCCTTATTGATCTAGGTTTTAAAAACTTATTTATATTTATAATTGCCACATAAAATGTAAATAAATTTGAGTTCATTAAGCATCGGTGTTTATATCACTGATCATCAGGCAGTATTATTAATGAACGATTCCTTAATAGCGTTTATCATATCACTTCGATACAGAAAAATAATGAATAATCATAGCCTCCCTCTCTCGTCACGACTATTTGCCAATTAGAAGAATATTAAAAGGAACTTAGTTATCGACATGCGAGATAGACGCTCTCCCGCTTTGTCATTCAATACATTTTTGTATTGGACGAGAGAGGGACTATGATTATTCATTATTTTTCTGTATCGAAATGATGTGATAAATGCTATAGGAATCGTTCATTAACAACACAAGTCTGCCTGATGAACAGCGATATCTGTGAAACATATTTAGTAGACAGTGTGTTATTAATATTAGAATGATTCCTTTTAACATCCCTTTAATTGGCAAATAGCAGTGACGCAAGCATTTGCCTATACACTCTGGTAACTTAGTTATCGACATGTGAGATAAATGCGCTCTTGCTTTGTCGTTCAATACATTTTTGTGTTCGACGAGAGAGGGCAGCTAGGATTATTCAGTGTTTATTTGTAAAAACTGTATAACAAGAGAAGAAGACCTATTACCTGCAAAGAAAAGGATAGAAACAAAACAAGATAAGATTATTTGAATTTGTATAGAAGAAAAGTACAATACCAATAAGTCTTGACAGAAAAACAATTAATATTTATTTAGGGACGATTACATATCGTTTTTGTGGGAGTTGCTTACCACGGCAAACTCTTTTCATGATCCTTTATGACTGATAATTTTGATGGAGCCTGTGGTTAATTAACTTAGTCACTGAAGGTTGATATATAGCCCCTTTCCACATTAATTTTTGTGCGCGTTTTAGCTTTCGACGGTACGGTTCGCGTGCGGAATTTGTTTTCGTACAGGTATTTTGCCGTAGTTTTGCAGGTGCACACTGTTTAATTATCTTCTGGTGGTGACAACTTAGTTGTCGAAATATGTATATAGAATACGAAAATTAACGTGGAGTGATTTGATATAAAGGCTATCCCAAACTTAACGCAAGATTTGAATTAAATAGAAAACACAGTTTTTAGTCTCTCGATTTATATTTTTTTATTGAATCAAAAAGTACATAGGATAGGGTTATTTATGGAATAACACATCGGGCGAATGGCTTCCACGGCTTTGCATGTACATGCGAAATTTTCCATAACCATTATGAGTAATTGTGGCTGAATTTCGTTGATGCAGCGTTGAATGTCCTCCTTTAATTAACGGATGGTTGTGGGCTTGTTAACATAGACCTGTGATTCCAAATAACCCCATAAAAAGAAATCTAATCGTGTTAAATCACACAATCTAGGGGGCCAATTCTGATCACCGAAACAAGAGAGTACACGACCTGGAAATGTCTCATGCAGTTTCACAGGCTGTATAGCATGTGGCACCGTCTTGTTGAAACCACATATTGGCCGCATCGATATCATCCAATTTCGGCAGAAAAAACTGTGTTATCATCGGGATATCGAGCACTAGTAACAGTCACTGCTTGACCAGCATCATTTTCAAAAAAGTATGGTCCAATTATGCCTCCAGCCCAAAATCCATACTAAACAATGACACGTTGTGTATACATTTGTTTTTAAACAATCCCGTGTGAGTTCTCAGAACCCCAAAAACGGTAATTTTGGCCATTAACAAAGCCATCAAGGTGAAAATGTGTTTCAACGTTTACGATGATTTTGTTCGAAAAATCAGCATCCATTTGATGATGTTCAGTAATCCATTCGACGAGCTCTCTTCGCTGTGCATGGTCATTAGGCTTCAGTTCTGTTAATTGAATTTTGTAAGCATGGAGATACAGATCTTTAGTGAGTATACGCTGTAGAGAGCTTCTTGAAATTTGAAATTCTCTTCCACGACGCTGAATTGAGGTTCGTGGATTGTCACCAACACTCTCACGCACTGCTTCGACATTAACATTTGAGCGGCTTGTTTTTGGACAACCAGTGTGTTTGGTGTCTCCAACGGATCCAGTCTCCATGAATTTTTCAATTAATCTCTTCACAGTTGACGAAGTTAAAACACTATTCCGACCATATTTTGTATGAAATTGTCGAACTGCTGCCGCCAGGGTTTCATTATTTTTGAAATATTGTTCAATAATGAAGACACGTTGTTCTATCGTGTAACGTTCCATTTTTACTGACCTTAAACTGTCAGCTGTCTAATTGTTTTTTCTTAAAGTTGCCAATACTTTACTGCGCAAATGGCGACAAATTCAAATCTTTCGTTAATTTTGGGACACCCATTATATAAAAGGAATAAATAATATCAAACAAAAGAATTATTCGTATATTACGCGCAGTACTATATTTATTCGAATACAAGTTATGTTATGAATTATAAAATGCTCGGACAGCCAATGTTTTGTTTACATGCTGCAAAAACCATCGTAGATGAATTCGACAGATATATTTACGTGTACATGGTAAACTTTTATGTGGTACCTACTGTACATAAACAAAAAATATGTAGAAGAAAAATTATATTTTGCGAAAAAACTCGACGAAACAGAGTTTGTATAAATTGTATTTTATGAATGAAGTCATTACAACAAATAATAACAAATGTTCAGGTATTTTCAAACGTGTAGATGTCACCACCATTAAGTAAAAGTCGAAAAAGTCACGTTCACGGCCTCGCGAGCCGCTCTGATTTATTCCCACTGGATACATAAATTGTTACAACATATACGTTATTCCACTATATTAAAATACATAATAGTCGTATTCGAAAATCTATTTGTACTTTAGTTTCGGCACTGTGCAAATTTTAATTAAAAACGAATCAATAAATTGACTGCGTTAATTGCGAATGTATTGTCCTCACGTACTGGCACATACACATATCAAAACAACCATCGCGACCACCACCGGCCACTTGATTTATTTATTCACGCATTATATTTACTGTTCGCTAAAACCGTGCAGAGGATGCATGAAGTATCCAGCTGACCGCAACTGTTCCATAAATCATTGTTATCTCAACTATTTAGAATATAATTCCAAGGTAGTAATACACGGAGGCTAGATTTAGTGCTTATTAATTGTTGTTTAGTAGGAAAGGGATCGTTAAGATAACGAGGGGTAAGTTTGTTCGGAGGCGAACACGGACCGAAACACAATTAGGGCTAAACCGGTTTCAGAATGGCTCTCTGTAAAGCGTTAAAAAGTCGATTATTATCAGATGCAGTTTAAATGACATGTAATTAATTGTAATTTTTTTATTAGCCCGATCGATATGTACTTTATTTTTCTAAATCTTTTTACCAAAGGAAATATTCTCGAGCACCATAATTAAATCGGTGCTGATATTCTTGTTTGTATTCAGTAACATGGAGGCGAAGACAACCCTAACAAATCTTCAAACAAAATAGATTTGGTTTTTGAAAAACAGCTTAATTGTCACTTGGCATTCGCATTCTTTTACGTTTTTGATCTCAGAGCACCCACATTTTTGACCGTTTGGACATGATCAACTTTACATGTAAAATTAATGTCAATCCCTTGATTGGTTTTCAGAGTCGTAGATCGGCAAAGAATTAATTTTATAATCCCCACTATAATTTGTGCAGAACAAAAGGGTTAGACTGTCCTTCCTGCCAAAAACGTACAAAGCGTACGTTTTTGGCTTTCATCGGTACGGATCACGTGCGCAATTTGTTTTTGTATGGATATTTTTACCGTAGTTTTCCAGGTACGAGACTGTTATTAATTATCTGCTAATGATGACAACTTAGTTGTCGAAATACGTATACAGAACACGAAAATTAATGTGACACAGGCTCCATCAAAATTACCTTAGAGTGCGTTACATTACATCATCAGACGCAGGATGCTCCTTTTCCAAATACAGCAACATATTTTCATGTAGCAACGGGTTATGTATCAACCTTCAGTGAACAAAAACATATGTTTATGCGAGGGTAGTCCCATAGGTACACGACCTGACCTAAAGATGGCGGTAGTTGTTTGAAAAATACCACGGTATTAGAAGGTACACAATCTATAAAGTATATGTTTCAAGTTTGAAAACGCCACGTTGTTTAGTATTTGTTTGGCAACCATCAATATTGAACGTTTTCAGTGAATTTGTAAAAATGGAGAAGATTGGTCATCGTTGCGTGATACAATACTTTTATTCGAAAGGCCTCATCCCAACCAATATAAAAGCTGAACTGGATTCTACTCTGGGTGAGTCTGCTCCTTCGTTTACAACAGTGAAATATTGTGTAGCAGAGCTTAAACGAGACCGTACGAGCTGCAAAGACGAGTATCGCAGTGGTCGACCAAATGAGGTGACGACTCCAGAACTGCTGAAGAAAATCCACAAAGCAGTACTGCATGATCGTCGACTAAAAGTGCGCGAACTAGCAGATATAGCGGGCATTTCAAAAAGTGCGGTACATCGCATATTATCTGAAAATTTGGACATGAGAAAGCTGCCTGCAAGATGGGTGCCGCATTTGCTCACACTTGAGCAAAAATAGTGTCGTGAAGATGTTTCAATTCAGTGTTTAGCGAAGTTTCACAGCAACAAAGCAGAATTTTGACGCCATTTCATAACCATGAATGAAACATGGGTCCATCACTTCACACCCGAGACAAAAGAATAATCACAACAATGTACTCGAAAGGGAGAACCGGCTTCAAAGAAGTTAAAGACCGTTTCATCTGCAGGCAAGGACAAGGCATTGGTTTTTTGGGATGCACGTGGAATAATTTTCATTAAGTATCTTGAAAAAGGAAAAAAACTAACAACGGCGAGTATTATGCGAACTTATTGCAACGTTTAAGCGATGAATTCAAGCAAAAACGGCCGCATTTGTCTAAGAAGAAAGTGTTGTCTGATCAAAAAAATTCACCAGCTCACAAATCCGTTATTGCAATGGTCAAAATTAAGGAATTAAAGTTTGAATTGCTACCTCATGCACCATATTCGCCAGGTTTAGTCCCCACGGATTATTCCCTGATCCCAAAGTTGACAAAATGGCTTAGTGGTCTGCAATTAATGGCTGCTTTGAGGAACAAGACAGTTCTTATTGTAAAAAGGGTATCAAACTTATTGAACATCGCTGAGAAAAGTGTATAGAGCTGAAAGGAGATTATATTGAAAAATAAATACATTTCTTTCCAAAATTTTTGTGTTTTATTTGTCTGTCTCGTACTTCTGAGACCACCCTCGTATATATATTATTCACAAAATCGTATTTTCAGAAAAGTTGTCTCATAAATTAGTATTAAATTCTATTTAATTATTAATGTATATAATTATATATAAGTATATTTGTATATATATATATATATATATATATATATATATATATATATATATATATATATATATATATATATATACATACATATATACTTCGTTCGTTCTATACGTCATCTTTTTCCAATATACGACTTATTTCAATTTTACGCGCCTTCTATGAACAAGCACCACTATGGTATCTGCACCCTTCATAAGCTTATATTGACTTCGTTTGGCTTGTAACTATGCAATTTCTGGTGGGTGGAGTCATTAGTTGGTGTATACCAAATCAAACTAGACCTTAGCGGTGCCATAGTCAACAACTTTATTAAATTTCCTCCAATTTTAAATTTTAACCAAAATTTTATTATTTTTATTAATTATGAACAGCAAAAAGGCAAATGAAACACAACAGAAATCTAAAAAAAATAACTCTATTCATAATCAAGCTGAAAACAGAGATAGTTGAGAAATATGGTGACATGCGTATTCGATATGTAGCTGTTGCATACCGTATTCCGAAAACGACGATGTCGACGATCGTGAAAAATAAAGACATTATTAAATCTGCTAATGTTACGAAAGGAGTTGAATCGACTTCTAAACAGAGATCAGAGGCACTAGACCAGGGCGAGAAATTACTTTTGCTTTGGGTAACTGAAAAAAAATTTACTGGCGTGTCAGTAGCAATTACTTGCGAGAGAGATACGCCGAAATTGCGCGGATTGGGCTTTGCTAAAGATTGAAGAAAATCCTGGATTCCACCGACAAATCATCTCCAGCCATGAAGCTCATTTTCGGATTAATAATTTTGTCGATAAGCAAAATATGCGTTATTGGACAGCAACAAACTAGCATGTGCTTTAAGAGACTCAATTACAACCAGAATTGAAGCCTCTTGATCATTTGAAGCGCAGAAACTCCGATTGGGCTCTGCTAAAGTATAAAGAAGTCCCTGATTTTCATTGAAAAATCATATTCAGCGATGAAGCTCATTTTAAGCTTAACGGCTTTGTCAAATAACAAAATATGTGTTATTGGACAGCAACAAACCCACATGTGTTTCAAGAGATTCCATTACTACCACAGAAAGTGACGTGTGGTGTGGATTTCATGTCGGAGATGTGATTGGACCATTTTGTTTCGTCGACGAAAATGATCGCCATGTTACGGTCAATGGAGTTCACTATCGTGCCATGTTAGAAGACTAATTTTAGCCTGAATTTAATGGATTTGATATCAGTAATATTTTGGTTCCAACAAGATGGTGACACATGCCACACAGCTGGTCAAACCATTGATCTATTAAAGGAGAAGTTCAGTAATCGTATAATACCAAAACATAGTCCGATCGAGTGGCCACCTCGCTCATGCTACATTACGCCTTTAGATTTCTTTTTATGGGCTTAAGTTAAGTCGTTGGTTTATGCCAAAAAGCCAATAACGTTAGAGGAGCTTAGGGAAACATCGAACGCGAAATTGCCAACGTTCCAGCCGATGTGTGTGAAAGAGTGGTGGAAAATTAGAATCGATCGCTGCAAACGTGCTCGCCGTTATCATATGAACGAGATCGAATTCCATAGTTAAATGTAATATATGTACTACACCTGGAATAAATTTCAACCCAATATCTCAATTATTCTGTGTTTTATTTAAATACAAATTTATTACGTCCTTATTGAAAAACTCGATATAAATAAAGTTATAATTGTCGTACAATCTGCTTACAATTGTTATATCAGTAAATGGCATTTACTACTTTATGTGTATGTCATATAATTGTTTGAATAAAGTAAATTGAACTTAAATCTTACTAAAATATTGATATATAAACATAGATCCGACTCAAACTTATTTGCAAATCATAATGCTAAGATTGAAAATCCAATTATTGTTATTAAATGTTATTATTGAAATATAAAAGTTGCTAAATATTCTATCAAATAGTCAAATATTAATTACACATATGGAATGTTATTCAAATATCAAATCTGATGAGTCAATAAATTTTATTATATAATTTTATTAAACAACATTATTCTTTATGTAATGTAACTATTACAATATATGTATGTACATATGGTTTCGCAGGTGTAATATGTGTTCACGTGGTTTATGGTTTATTCTCGCGTAGATATGATTCTCTCTTCTTGTAATGGAGAAGTCTGATATTTCAGTGACAAAAATCTCATCCGCCATCTTCAGGCGATGCTTTCAATCCAAAGCTGTTCATCTTACTGCCTGCGACTCGTCCCTTCCTTAGTAGTTGTACAAACACGTCCGCCTATGTCGCATGCCTACTAGTTGGCCGGTTTTACAGTGGGGGGTGCACCTTCATTTTGTTTGTCTATTGATGCAGTTGTAGAAAATAGCACCAACTAATAAAAGAAGCAAAGACGAAGATGCAACTAGATTTGCAACATAAGACGAACAAAACGAAGGCGTCACCCTACAAAACTGACCAACCAAACAACGGAGGTGCAACAATCGTGACGAACGTACAAATACCAGAGTAAGGACGAGTCAAACGCAATAAGGCGAACAGCATTTGATTGGGAGCATCGCCTGAAGATGGTGGATGAGATTTTATCGAAATATCGCACCGGTCCTTGACAGGACAGGATCGCTTTCTTACCGCGTAGATGCAGTAAAAACCCGGAAACCATTTGAACATGCATTACACCCGTGAAAGCATATATTTATGTTTGGATATTAAAGTTAGGACTTACTATGAATATTAAAATGGAAGATTCAGGAGCGAAAGGAATAGTAACCCTTTCCTTTTCTAGAAAATACGTAGCAATGCTCTCTTATAAAGTGGAACCACGGAAGTTTGCCAGTGCTTTAATAACGCTGCAAAATACGAACATATAATGGCATTTGTCTAATTCATCGGTAGTCACATGTGTTGAAGAAAAAAAGGGCCCAAACGTTTTTCAAATAGAATTACGGAAGAGTGTTCAAAGATTCAAGTAATGAAAAAATGGTTAAGTCATCAATTCATTCAAAGAGTGAAGGTCAATTGAACAATTCTCCGAATAAAACTTTGAAGGGATGAGTAAAAAGACAAAAATCTGCAATTGACAAAGAATCTTCGATTTCTAAGAAGACAAGAATTAGAAATGAAAACGACGAAAATGTTATAGAAGAAATATTTTGTCCAGCATGCGAAGAAATATTCGAAGATCCTCCGACTGAAGATTGGATTCAGTGCCACATACTCGTATGTCAACAATGGTGGCATAAATCATGTACGAATTATTCTAAGGGATTGTACCTGTGTGATTTATGCTCCTAAATGCTTAATACCTCATTTAAAAAATAGAAATGTCAGATATTATGTGATGCGCACTCTTAAGGTGAGTACGCAAATTACATATGTTAAAAAAATATAAGATATATGTACTAGTTATTAACTGTGTTTGTGTTTCTAGTTATTAATAAACATGATCGTCAATTTCGTATTTTTTTCTTTTTTAGTTTACTGAAACATTCGAACAACTTTGTACAGGGAGTTATAATGAGTTAGGTGCGTACTCTTAGGGTCATATCCCCTACTTATTTTAGCAATATTGATGACATTTAACGTAACCTATATTTACAAACTTCTCACGTTATATTAATCGTAACTCTTAACATTATCGCATCTGACAACAATATAAATATTGTATTTAATTTAACATCCCCACTTCCTGTCGACATTTTATACTATAGTGATTACGTGATCGGAAAACATTCCTAACTTCAACTATAGATTATAACTTACGTAAACAGATCTACGTTTTGGAACTGAACTTGTAACTATTGTCGCAGTCTGTACGTAAAAGTTTCGGTTTGACAAAACGATTTTTCCGTAGCTAAATATGTGAAATTTCATATCGGTTGCGGAACGGAAAACGACATGATATCTATTATAGTGAAAAAAAAGATAGCAATGCTGTAATATTTCATGTAGGAAACGTACGGCAAAGTTGAAGATATAAATGAGGGAAGAGGACAGGAGCATAAGAAGAACCGGTACATAATATAAATTTATATTTTCCAAAAGGATCTTCTGCTATCAAAGTACGAAATTTAATATTCTCATGCGACTCGCCTCGAAACAATCTTTTGCATATTAAGCATTCACATGTATTTTTGACCTTACCCGCTCGTTTTTCAAAGTTTCGTCTTATCTGAAAGGAATTTCCTATTCCTTCGACTGCTGCCGGTGACACTCTAATTCAAGTTTAAGATTTCTCCGTTTTTATTGTTAGAACTTTTCATATCTAGGTCTTCTTGTCGATTTATAACACTCATCTCATTTCGTATGCATGAAATATCAAATGGATTTTTAAATCTAATTGGGTACATTTTACTTTGCATTTTCAGCTGTGTTGCGTATAAATTCGCGGAAGTCCTCGTTTCATTTAGTTTTGTGTGTATCGAATGTATGTATATCCAAGTTAATATTAATAGTGGAGGGTGTTGAATAAACTGGTCCAGCCGTTCTGAAATTTATGTAATGGGTATGTTGCATAAATATAAATCAGTTATATAAGTTACTGCAGTGGAGAATTCTATTGAGTTAAGAGTAAAATAGAAACGGTATTGTTTAGAATTCACGTATTGTCTAGGATTTTTTAACTGATATTTCATTTGCATATTGCATTTGTATTCTAGTAATATTTTCTTTTATATATACAACCATGCTCAAATGTATTAGACACCTTACGAATTTATGTACGTACATACATATATAGTTTATATAGTTTAGTCAAAAGAGAGGTGAGGAAAATAAAACTGTTGTGAAAATTATGTACAAAGTGTTATTTAGTAATATAGTACAATTTATCAATATTTTATCGCTCCGCCCTTGGCCTTAATGACAGCTCACACTCGTCGAGGCATACTTGCTACTAAATTGTAACACTCTACCGGTGGTATTGCAGCCCATATTTCGCGAATTTTTGTTGATAATTCTGCTTTGGACAGGCATTTATGTTCCGTGATTTTAGTTTTTAAGATACACCACAAATTTTCAATGGGCGACAAATCGGGACTTTGTGGCGGCCAATCCAATACCTCCACTATGTTTTCCTCGAACCAACGCATTACAGCTCCCGATTTGTGGCAGGGCGCATTATCTTGCTGAAAAATGTATTGTGGAATATCCTGGTCGAATAGTTTTAGCACAGACGGTTCTAATACTTCCTCCAATATGGCTAAATAGCGTTGGCTATTCATCCGTCCATGGCACAGGTACACTTCTCCAACACCGTATGCACACATACAACCCCAAACCATGATACTATCACCTCCAAATTTTACTGTGGGAATGATACATTGTGGTTCATAAGATTCCTCTTGCCTACGCCGAACGTATAGCGTCCCAGGTAGTCCCCAAAGCTGCCAGGCAAAAGAAGAAAGTTAGCACTTAGACAGGATTAATTTTGTTTAATGTTACATGTAGACTGAATTGCATACAACGATAAGAATATTAGTCATGAAGATGTACTTACATACCTCGATATTCGATTCATCATACCAAAGAATCTTCGACCACTTCTCGATTGTCCAATTTTCATGTTGTTTGGCCCATAAATACCGCTTCTTTTTATGAGCGTCAGTTAAAAGCGATTTACGTCGCGCTTTACACCCTCGTAAACCAGCACGCTGGAGACGCCTTCTCACTGTTTGCGCAGAAACTGTTACGCGATAACGCTGTTTCAGCTCACTGGCGAGCTGTTTCGACGATTTTTTCCTATCACTGAGAGCCAGTCTTTGTAAAATTCTGTCTTCTCTAATCGAGGTACAGGGTTTTCTGCCACTTTTTGGTCTGTTAAAAAACGACCCACTCTCCTGATAGCGACTAATGGTTGTACGGACTGCACATCGCGAACATGTTTTTTTTGCAATTGCAGCTATTGATAACTTCTGGGAATGCAGTAGCACTATTTGGGCGCGTTCCCCTATCGACAACTCGCGTGTTTTAGGCATTTTTCTTCAACAAATAACTGACACAACGTGAAAAAATAGGATAATCTAATTGATCTCTACCACAAACTCACAAACGCACGTTGCTCACACACTGCTAGAATGACATTAAATTTCTAAAATCCACAATTTCCCCTTTCCACCTATTCTTTTCAATGGGGGATTAACTAGGATATTCAAAAATGCATTTCTGTAAATACCATTAACTATTTTTACGCTTAATTTCCGTCAGACTTGGATAATACCGAGAATAAGGGTTTTTTTTACCTGGGGTGTCTAATACATCTGAGCATGGTTGTAATTGCCGAGTAGAAATCTGAACACTGGAAGATAAGGATTGCTAAACAAACCAAGAAAGTAAATGATCCATATAGTACGACACCATGAAAGATTTACTATAACCTTAAAACTCAGGCTGCAGAAACGAGTGCTTTCGCAGTAGCGTACGACTCCGTTACTATCAATATTAAAAGTAATAAATGTAATTACTTACTATTTTAGTTCTTTTTGTGTTGTTGATGTAAAGTGACGCAAAAATTCGCAGTAGTATTGTGTCAATAGCATGCATTCCGGTGTTGATTCATACTCCCACTGTGGGGTGAAAATATGTTGGTGCATTTGGAAAAGGCGCGTTCTGCGTTTAATGATGTGATGTTCGCGAATATAAAAAGGAGGTTTGCATCATATTCGCACTCTTAGTTTTCACTCTTGTCTATACGCACTGTAGTTTGAAAATCGGGGTTCTTATTTATAACCCACACAATTGATCGGTTGTTAATCTTCCTATACCACTTTTAGATTTCCTAATGAGGCTTTGAGGTAATACACTATACTTAGGGCTTCATGTAATGACAGCTTGTTGTTCTCTAATTTGAAAATAGTATCTAAAAGAATTGAATAATTTTCGGAAATTTGCTCTATTTGAGTATGGATTTCGATATCTGAAACCAACCGTAGACTTACTGAAACTGCTTGAGCATTTTGCGGATTTAAATTTAAAGTACAAAGTTTAATAATGTAAAAAAATTTTTCATGATATAGAACAGCTTTAAGCCACGTTCCCCATCTCGCCAGTACCGGCTGCGGTAGCTGAGTAATGGCCGGACAAACCTGTTTAAACTCACGAATGCATTTTGGAGATTTAATAAAACCTTTTTTAATAGAAACTATAAATTGGTGTACTTTTGGATAAATGTTTCTTTTAAGTTCAGCTACAAGATGACATGCATGGAGCAAACAGGTTACATAAAGCAATTGAGGATAAGATTGCTTTAGTAACTTTCCGGTTTTCACCATATTGGAACTCCTGTAGCCAACATTACAAGTTGAGTTGCCGATATATTGAATATCCCAAAGGTATAATTTATAGTTTCTGCTGTCCTTTCCGCGTTTGACTCCTTAATATTTTACTATGTAAAGGAAGAGCCAAGGAAATTCCACCGCTTTTTAAAGTGCGCACTACCACATATAAAATAGTATTCTTTCTTGCATCTGTTGTTTCATCTACCGTCAGCCATATTTTTTGATCTTTTAACTCCGCTTTTATTTGAACCGTATTCGTGATTTCCACCCAAAGAAAATTATACTGTAACTGACCTCTTGCTAGCAATCGTCATTCCGGGATGTATTTCCTCCAAAACTTTCGAAATTCATCATTGTCTATAATATTTTGTGTAAAGTTGCACACACTTAACATAAAAATAAGGTCATATAGAAATTTATGATATGATACATCACGTTGCGCATTTAACCGGTGTTGCTTGCTATTAACATATCTCTTACACACTGAAATACATACATTACGATAAACTGTTGATATTGCAAAGAATACATGTAATAATACAGCCAGTATATTCCAATGTAAAAAATCGGCTAAGAAATTTATTAAGGCTCGTCGAACATAACAAAGAACGCCGTCGATTCGCCATCATCAATCTATCGGCATTCATATACATAGCATACGCATATGAATCTGCTCTTCGTGTATACCCTACCGCTTTCGAAATATATATTTCTGGCATCCCAAGCATGTTTGATAAGATTACCATTAGGAGAATTTGCTGGTCAGTCCTTTCTACTGATTCTCAATTGTTCAATTCAATTGCTCAATAATCGGACGGCGCAATACCTGGGGAATATGACGGGTGGGCTAGGACCTCCCATTTGAGCGCTTCTAAGTAGGTTTTAACAGGTTTGGCAACGTGAGGCCGACAGTTGTCATGCTGTAGAATCAGCTTTTCGTGACTCTGCTCGTATTGTGGCCGCTTTTCGCGCAGTGCTGGGCTCAATCGCATCAATTGAGTTCAATACCGTTCCCCCAGTTACGGTTTCGTTCGGTTTCAACAGCTCATAATAAATTACACTGCCCTGGTCCCACCAAATACACAGCAAAACCTTCGCAGCGTGAATATTCGGCCGAACTGATGACGTAGAAGCATAACCGGACAGTCCACATGATTTTGTTCTCTTTGAGTTGCTGTAATGAATCCATTTTTCATCATCCGTAACGGTGTGATGAAGAAAACCCTTCCTTTTTTGCCGCTGAAACAGTTGTTCACAGACGGAAAAACAACGCTCGACGTCTCCTTGTCTTTGAATCATTCCCAACGCATGCAATCGCTGGGAAATGGCTTGGCGGGTAACTCCTAATGCTGAAGCAAGCTCTTTTTGCGTTTGGCACGGATCCTCATCGAGCAATGTCTCCAATTCAGCGTTTTCGATGATTTTTCGTCTTCCTTCACGCGAACGGTCGTCAACATCGAAATCACCGTCTTTGAAGCGACGAAGCCAATCACGGCACGTTGTTTCACTTAGAGCAGCATCCGCGTATACTTTTTAGAGTTCTCGATGCGCTTCGGCCGCCGTTTTCTTCGAATGAAAGAAGAAAAGCAACACTTCCCGCAAATGACGATTATTTGGCACAAAATCAGACATTTTCACACAACCAAAAGTATATAACGCTAAAACAAAGTCGCTGTCAAAGCGGTTTGTTAAAACCGTTATAATTGCAGTATAAAAATATTTGCGTTTTATATTATATTATTTATTTATTTTATTATTATTTTTTCAAATATACTCTACTTAATTTGAGCAGAGTATAACATATACTTCCATGTGCAGCTTTATAGACAATACAATAGAAGGCTTTGAAAAAAGACATAAAACTACAATTATTTGTCATTTCTATGCAACTTGATAAAATCCCTTGACAGATAAACATACTTTTTCAAATAATACATTATTAAACATTCATCAGATTTATAAAGACATCCATTTTAGTCCTTTTGAAAATACTAAATGCTTAATATAATCCAATTTTTTTCTTGAATAGAATTGGTCAGTGCTGTTCCGTAGTTGTGTATGAGTTATAGCTTCGGGTTAGCAACTTTCTGTCCAATATTAAACAGATAAAGTGCTTTTGGCTCTGAACTTACTAATAACGTAACGCCGACAGCAAAGGCCACAACTCTGGCGCACTTCCAGCGAGTTCAAAACTGTCGCCCATAGTGCGAGGATGTTGAGAATTACACGGAGTATTTAATTTAATTTTACAAGTTTGAACGAAAAGGAATTGTCCGTGGAAAATCCAAGGACGGAAGGTTTAATTCCCTCAATTCCGTTTACGGAATTTAATTGGGATTTAACAATCAAATATGTTTCAGGTATTTTAGTCATGAACAAGTTATTCTATAACGTATGTAATTTTATGTAACCAACTAAATGTGAGAAAATTAAATTTTACATATTTATTATGTTGGACACCATATATCAAATTGTAATTTCGAGGTATTTAGAATTCAATGTAAATACTGAGATAAGTTAAAATAACTAGGACAAATACGTCAGAAATGTATGTTAATAAACACTGTGTTATTTTTAAGCAAGATAAGAAAAATGAAGTTCCAATGTCAATAACATAAACAGTAACAATAGCAATTGTAATAATAATATCCAAATATTGTAGTATATACGAGGATAGTTTGACAAGGAGTGAGAATGACACATAGGTGGCGCTCTAATTGGTAAAACAAATGCACTGTAATTTAGGCTGGCTGTTTATAAGTTTACATTCCGATATTTAGATGAATTGGTTGATTAGTTTATTTTTGACAGCTGATTGAAAAGAAGCAACACGTTGTTTTGCTAAAATGGAAAAAGCAGAGTATCGTGCGGTAATTAAAGGTATGAAAGCTACCGAAATAAAAGATGAGCTACGGGAAACATTAGGTAAATCTGCTCCATCAGGAAATGATTATAAAAATGCATAGTATTATTACGCAAGATCGACGACTCAAAGTGAGAGAGATAGCAGACATGGTAAACATATCAACAGAACGCGTACACCACATTTTAGAGAAAGAATTGGGGCTTTCCAAGCTTTCGGCAAGATGGGTGCCGCGATTGCTTACGACTGATCAAAATTTCATTCGTTTGCGTATTTCCAATGAGTGTTTGTACCTTTATAAGCGGAATCCCGTGGATTTTTGTAGGCGATTTGTTACTTGCGATGAAACTTGATACACTACAGCACACCCGAAACTAAACAACAGTCGAAACAATGGTTAGAACGTGGTTCTGCACCTCCAAAGAAAGCGAAAACCACTTTATCGGTAAACAAGGTGATGGCGTCAATTTTTTGGGATTGAAAGGGCATTTTGCTCATTGATTACCTTCAGAAAGGTGCCACAATAAACGGACAATATTATGCAGAACTTCTATAAAAATTAAATGTTGAGATTCGTGCTGAACGGCTAGGAATGGCAAAGAAAAAGATTCTGTTTTACCAAGACAACGCTCCCTCGCATACCAGCACGGTTGCGATGTTCAAAATTCACAAGTTGCATTTCCAATTAATATCGCATGCGCCATATTCGCTGGATCTAGCCCCTTCCGACTTCCACCTTTTTCCAAAATTGAAAACGGCACTAGGTGGAAAGAAATTTTCGTCTAACGACGAGCTTATCATCTTCGTAAATGAGTATTTTGCAAGCCTTCCGGAATCGCATTTTAGAGATGGCATAAGGACATTGGAGCACCGTTGGAATAAATGTATTGCTCTTTTAGGAGAATATATTGAAAAATAAAAATTATTTTGTATTTAAAAAATTCGTTTTTCTTTTCCATTCTTACTACTTGTCAATCTACCCTCATACACTACCGACGGAAAGATTAAGAAAAACACTACAATTTGTCTCAATTTAACATATGAATACATACGCAAATGTTATGGTATTGGGTTCTACCTTATAAATAATGGTTAGATATATTCTTCTGGGCTTCCGGGCTAGAACCGCGTCACTGGTATAACTGCCGACGTTTCGTACTCACTCGTACGGGGCATCTTTAGGGCGCAACTACTGCTACTGTTTGTTGCACTGAAACTGTTTTTGAAATTGTGAGTTTCAATGCAACAAATAGTAGCAGCAGTTGAGCCCTGAAGATGTCTCATACGAGTCGGTATGAAATGCGACAAAAGACGCTTCGTAAGACCAAAATATACAACATTCACTGTTTGACTAGTTGCTACAAACTCTTTGTGCACTATACAAATCAAAATTGTTTTTACTTTCGACTTCACCAAACGACTCTTTTTCAGTTTTTCTTCGCTTGGATGCTTCCATTCAGAGCTTTGACGCTTGGTCTCTGGATCACATTGAAGTTTCGTCCTTTTTTGGGTCTTTAAGCAAGTCTGTACAATATTGAATTCAGTAAGCTTGCGTGGTACAACCCTTGCACAAATCTTTTTCAGTCTCTAATGCTGTGTCAAAATGCGACGAATTGAATTTTTCGAAATATTTAATTGCATTCCCACGTATCGCAATGAAGATTTGTGCTCATTTGTGATAAATTCACGCACAAGTGCGATGTTACTTTCCATAACCACAAATTTTTTTGTACCAGAGTATTCATCGTCATCTCTGTTAGTACAATCATCTTCAAATCGTTTATATAACTCATATACACTCGTACGTGATAAATATGCATCACCATACACACGTTGTATCAAATTATACGTTCCAGTAAACGATTTACCGAGTTTAAAACAGAACTTGATATGTGCTCTTTGTTCAAAATTCATTTGCGACCAATGCCAAATACACACTATTACTTTATACACAATTTCTCTGCTTCTAATGACGCAAATGATAGTTTGATATAATATTTGTGAAAGACCTACCTTACTAACGCATATTTTTTTAAATAGATGCCGCCTCTAAGAATTACTATTTTAAAAAAGTTCTGTTTTCTCTGCGACAGACTATGTAAAGGGTTTTCAAATAGGGACTTAACAAATTTTAATTCAATTTGTGAACGCACCCTTTCACTAATCATCGAACTGTCACTGTCAATTTATTCAGTAAACTTAACATTTTCATCATGGTAAAGTACACGAACGAACAACGTCTGCAAATTACAAAAATTTACTACAGAAATTAGGAGCTGGTGACCGCTACTTTAAGAGCGTTAACTCCGATTTTCGGTCGTAATTCTCGCCCTAGTAGATAGGCAGTAACAAGTTCAGTGCAAAAATTTGAGTTTACATATTCGTTGTGTGATGTTGCCGTGCCAGTGAGACAACGGGTTGGTCGAAGTGTCGAAAATATCGCTGCCGTTGAAGCGTCCGTAGCAAATGATCCAAATCAGTCAATTCCACGGCGTTCTCAAGAGTTGGGCATCGTCCAGACCACTCTATGGCGAATTTTGCGTAAGATCTTGGTTTACACCCATACAAGATCAAGCTGACTCCAGAATTGAAGTCGATGGACCATTTGAAGCGACGCACGTTCTCCGATTGGGCTCTGGAAAAGATGCGCCAAGATGATCAATTTCATCGCAAAATCATTTTCAGTGACGAAGCTCATTTTTGGCGCAATGGGTACGTCAATAAGCAAAATATGCGTTATTGGTCGGGTAAAAATCCACATGTGCTTCATGAAACACCACTTCATCTACAAAAAATAACTGTTTGGTGCGGTTTGCATGCCGGTGGCATCATAGGGCCATATTTTTTCGTCGACGATAATGATCGTCACGTTACTGTGAATGGTAATCGCTATCGCGCCGTGATTACCGATTATTTTTGGCCCGAATTGGAAGATATGGACTTGGACAACATGTGGTTTCATCAGGACGGTGCCACAAGCCACACAGCACACGTTGCAATCGATTTATTGAAGAGTAAGTTTGATGAGCGTGTTATCTCAAGAAATGGACCAGTTGATTGGCCGCCTCGTTCATGCGATTTAACGCCTCTAGACTTTTTTCTTTGGGGCTACGTCAAGTCATTGCCTACAAGTCTATGCCAACAAGCCGACAATGTTGGCAGAGCTCAGAGCCAACATTGAACGCGAAATAGCAGCCATTTCGGCCGAATTGTGTGGCCGAGTCATCGAAAATTGGGTCCAAAGAATCGACCGCTGCAAACGCGCCCGCAGTGGCCATATGATCGAAATCGAGTTCCATTCATGAATGTTTTGATTGTACTTCAACCCGATAATATAGTTTTTGAAATATCTCAAATGGTCTGCATTTTATTTTGAAAAAAAGTTGTCAAGTCCTTATTGGAAAACCCTTATATCTTCTATATAAGTATTAGGGCTGAATCTTCAAGAATATACAGAAAATATACGTTACGCAAAATTAGTTTTTATATTTTTAGCGCCCCTGAATTTTAACTATTTATAATACAATTGTTTCATGTTTTCATTCCCTTTTAGGATACAGTATGAGAAAGTAATGTATATAAAATTCACAACTACCAACAATGACTTTTATATAACTTAAAGAATTACATTATTATTGCATTTGTGTTTACTATTACTTTTGGAAAACAGTGTATTCACAAGCAAAATTAGGTCTACCTCAATTTTAAAATAAATATTTATGTATATCTACATACTATGATTTCTAAATTCCCTTTTTCCAAATATCCTTATTTACAGATCGACAAGTGCGGTGTCATCCTATATAATTTCATATCGTGACGTCCATTTTGATAAGTGAATATAAAACCTCTCACATAAACACAGGAAGACCTGTAAACGTATCCCTTTGCTGGTTGACATTTTATTTCATTCATGGGATATCCGAACCCTCGCTTGTAGGGTGAAACCCTTGTTAGGTCAACGATCCACAAATAAAAGATTCATTGTTTAGGTAGATTAGGAATGCAAGTCAGGTTTAACGTTTAACGTAAAGAGAATTTTATTTGGGTTTTCTGTTTTAATTGCAGGAAGTCTAATGTAAAATAGTATTCGCTTAACTCTCTATACAAAAAGAATAAAATTAATTTTGGTACAAAAATGTGTATCCTTTAATTTCTTTTTTTTACTGTTAACAAAGTTGTACCCTTGTTGAGTTTAAATTTTTTAAAATTTTTCATTGGCTTATTTCCAATTATGGAAAGTACATACGTGGGCAAGGTGAAAAGTTCTCGACCTGACACAGAGATGGCGTTATAATTAACAGAAATTTATGTTTCCTGCGTGTCTGCATGTGTCTTTAGTTCATATGAAAACTTTCAACTTGTTCTCTCAAGTAGTTTGTTTGCAAGAATTTTTGTAGTAGACGTCGTGCGTGTTATTTTTTTAAAGGATAAACTTGAATATCGTGCTGTTACAAAATTCTTTGTTTTGGATGGTTTAACCCCTATGGAAATACATCCGAAGTTCACAAAATTGTACAGGGGCTCTGCTCCTTCGACGTCAATCGTTAAAAAGTGGGCAGCTGAATTTAAACGTGATCGTACGTCCCTCGAAGATGACCCACGTAAAGGACGGCCAAAAACCGCAACCGCATCAGAAATAATCGAAAAAGTACATGATATTGTGTTGGACGATAGGCGAGTGAAAGTGAGTGAGATAACTGAGGCTCTGGGGATATCAGAAGGTGGGTGGCGTATTTGCTAAATGTCGATCAAAAGCAAATGCGCAAACGATTTTCGGAGCATTCTTTGGACCGATTTAACAAGAATCCGACCGATTTTGGGCGGCGATTTGTCACCATGGATGGGACATGGGTCCACCACTACACGCCAGAAACGAAACAGCAGTCGAAGCAGTGGGTGGAAGCCGGTGCTTCAGCGCCAAAGAAAGCGAAGTTGATCGCATCTGCCGGAAAAGTCATAGCCAGCGTGTTTTGGGATGCAAAAGGAATCTTGTTAATTGATTACCATATTACTGTAACCTTCTTGCCTAGCCGGATGCCAAAATTTGCGAGAAGACGCTTGGTTTTAAGAAGACAAGAATCATTTTTTATCAGGACAACGCACCTGCACACAAGGGTGCGCTGGCGATGGGAAAATTGCGGGATTTGGGGTACGATTTGCTCGGCCATCCTACCTATTCTCCTGATTTGGCACCCTCAGACTTCCATCTATTCCCGAATTTGAGAAAATTTGTTTATGGAAAGCGATTCACATCCATCGAAGAAGTTTAAAGGACCGTAGAGGAATATTTTGACAGCCTTCCAGACTCTCACTTCCGGGAAGGAATATTGATGTTAGAAAAACACTAGACCAAGTGTGTTGAACTCAAGGGAGATTATGTAGAAAAATAAAATCATTTTTTAAATTTAAATCGCAATCTTTCATTGCCAGGCCGAGAACTTTCCACCTTGCCCACGCATTGCATGGCGATGAGAATTGGTTCTTCTACTTTTTTTCGCGCGAAAGGTTGTGAAGTTAAATGCTGTCCTTAACTTATTCATTTTGTCTATTCTATTTTTAGTTCTTTTATTTCTTTTTTTCTTTTTTTGACAGTTTAATTTCCAATTCTGTTTATTATGCAGCGAAAAACATTAAAATAAGGAAGAGAAAAGAAATGTGTCTATAGAATACACATCTAATCTTTTAGAAAAAAGTAATTGAATCAACCAACTGTAACAAAACATTCTACGCCAACGCGAAAGTAAAATTAAAATAAAATACATGTTATATAATATATAAAATCTTGCAATAACTGTGAAGAAGTATACCGAGTGTCCACATTTCAATGCTCCAGTACTCGTCACAAATTTCCTTCCAAATTCAGCTTATATTTTGTAAATAAAATATATAATTATATACTTATATATTGTTAAGAAACAGTGTTTTTATTTGGTGTTAGAATGATAAAAAACTATTACTGATGTCAATTTGTAGAATTTGATGGAGTCTGTGATTGATTAACTTAATCACTAAGATTGATATATAACCCTTTTCAACCGACCAGAAAAATCGGTTATAGCAAAGCATGTATTAGAAAATAACCACAGTGTTAATATGGATTGTTTGCATTTGATAAAGAACGTGTATAATTATCGAGAATTAGACACGTATGAAAGCATGCACATCTTAAAGAATTTAAACCATGTGGTGAACAATAATGAAACTGGCCCCGTACAATCGACCCTTTGCTGTCTGCTTAATGTCAGAGAAGGAGGAACACTATAATAAACCACATGCAGGTACTTATCGGTCGTGTACGTGTTCTTTTTTAAATGTTGTTCATCCTAGTTTAAGTAAAATAATTTTTAAAAATCTTGTGAAACAAGCACACAGTGTACATCTTGGTTCTTAGCGGTGCAGATCGCTTACGGAGTTTGTTTTCGTAGAGGTGTTTTTCGCCGTGTTTTGCCAGGTGCGACACTTTGCAATTGTCTGCAGAATTACAAAAGTTAATGTGGAAAGAGGTTATATATCAACCTTAGTGATTAACTGATGTAAATAATTATATATAAACATATAATTAAGTTTTTCACGATGGAAAATTTAATACAAATTATATTATTTTCGGCTATTCCATCGTTAATTAAATACACAGAAATTAATTAAAAATTTCTGCGCTGGAGAAGGACTCGAATCTCTATCTGCCGTTTTCTAAACGACTGCTTTGGTCGGCACATCGCAATGATAGTGCCAAGTCTCGTCACCTGTCACGATGTTGTTCACATACCGAGATTGTACCTTATTAAACTTTTTTAGCAGTCGACACCCAGAGAGAACAAAGTTTCTCCAAGTGCAAATGATCATGCAGAATCAAACGAATTACCGGTGCATTTAGGCCTGAAGTTCCCTCTATCTGTGACTAGGTCACTTGCCTGTCCCCGCCAAGCAGTTTCCTAACAGTAGTAACGTTTTCCTCCGTAACTAACGTTCGTGGCCTTCCCGGCCTCTCAGCATACTCCACAGTTAAATTTCCCCTTTGAAATTCTCTATACCACCTGAATATCGTTGCGCGATGTGGACAAATATCACCTAGTGCAATAGTCATTTCTTCGAAACACTGGTCTATGTTTAAAGCACGCACGAAGTTATAACCCAAAACTGCCCTTATCTCATTTCATGACCACGATGCCATCGCAAGCACTTTACACTCTCACTGCTAATGAATAACTGAGCCCATCGACATGTCGCGGCGGCTACTATGCACGTATGAACATATCTCAACATGCAGCAACAAGCAGCTTCCAGCAATTCATTGTTGCGTCATATTGCAAAACTTTCCTAGTACCCTTTGTATAACATATAAATGTTATACAAAGTTATTTAGTTTACAATAAATCATACAGTATCAAGTAGTTTCACTTAAATTTCTTCAGTACAAACGACTCGTTAAAGTATTAATTAATCCGGAAATACTTTAGAGAAATTTGCAACTGTATACCATAATTTTCAGGTATTTATGATTGACAGTGATATGTAAAAAAACGACAAAACCAGATTATCAACCTTATGTATTACTTATTAACATTGCGATAGGTAAAAAAACTACTATCTGTCCTTTATCAACTTTGTGTATTACTTATTAACTCTTAGATACATAAAGAACTATTATCTGTATATTATCAAACGACAGTGTATTTATTAAATCGGTAACATATCAAAATAGTTTTTGCACTGACGATGCAAGTCCGACGATTAGTTTCAATGGGTGGTGATGCCCCTGATTCGTTAGGTATATGAGGGTCAATTAGTCGGCGAATGAGTGCTCGTCTCAGTAGTTCCAATATCGACAACGAATAGATAATAGTAAGGAATAAAAAGATGATGTTGAGCGAATTTATAGAAACTATTTCACTCCAAGCAGTCAATTGCAAACGGTAAAATTACCCTAGACTACTTCCATTGATATCCCTCAGCGGAGACGTACAAAAAAATTGACGAAGTACGTCCGAGTCGTTCGTAACGGAGTTGCTAATTTAATTCGGTTATATCGAGACTCAACAGCAAGCCACACGACTGGCGACAGAAGGGTGTAGGGTAGAGTATTCGAAGGCAAGTAACACGCAGACTGAAAACAACCACGCATACCTGCAGCTCGTCTATCGATGCAAGTTCGACTAGGATAGATATACAAAAAAAACCCGAAGCATGTTGAGACCTGCTTTTAGCGGCTTAAACAAAAGACTCTATTGAGTCGACTGAGTAGTTAGCATAAAATACGCGTAAACTAAATGCAGTATTCACAATAAAAGAAACGAATCGACACCTGGGGAAAACTGAATTGAAATAACACGTTACACTAACGACATATGTACATTCATAAACAACCAAATTCACAGACTATAGAAGCTTCTTGAAAAATGAAATAAAATAAGCGAAAGATGGAAATCGAACCATAACAACATCTTCAATGAAATTTCTAATGTGTGGTCTTCCAAATTTGCCTTTTGTTTCAAATATTTTGCTAAACCGCTACCTTACTAATTACACCACTAAATATGTATGTAATTAAGCGCTTCATGATGGGAAATTAATGAAAATGTTGACAGAAATTAATTAAAAATTTCTGCGTTTGAGCAGGACTCGTGCCTGTATCTGCCGTTTGCTAGACGGCTGCTTTATCAATTAAGTCACCAAGCAGTGCCATATCTTGGGTCTCTTAATGTGTCGTAAATTATATTGTGGAAACGGATTTAATAGTTATACCGTACAGTCATGTTTTGCTGTTAATAACACAGGCCAACCATGAAAAACTTTTTGTATAAATTTGGCTCCCCTTTGTGTTTATTGAAGTGCTGGATCGGAAAATGAACTTTAAAATACCATAGGACGTAAAGTTTCCTCGCATGTTTAACTTTACGTCATTTATGCATTTTAAGCGTATAATTTGTTACAGTGCTTCGGCACTGCAGGTTCTTAATTGGTTGATACAAATAAAAACACCAGACTAGAGGTAATGATATAGCATTTATTATAAATGTTACAAGCTAGCATAACAAACCGTTGTGAATAAATTTACATTTAACCTAAGTTTCTTGAAAGATACAAAACAACAAAACAGACAAACAAAAGAAGATACAAAGAATATTTTATCGTTAATTTCTCTATTCAATGACTAAATAAATCTGAAGCTTATTTCTGTGTACTTACAACTATTATACAAGTTATTTCTATTAATGACACAAATTTTCCGTATGATTTACAAAATGGTTTACTCTGACCTGTTCACGGCCTGCGGATGCGTCGTTGCTGGGCCCCAAAACCAAAGGAAGGTGGGCGAACTCCCAGGAGCGAACCAAGCCCAAACGGCGAACCCCACACAGCAAATAACAATAATAAAAGAAAACCCTATAGATCACAATACAATAGTACGAGTACGTTAAGGAAGCCAGAGACATACCTGTAGATGTTGTTCAGGGTTTTATAACTTGAACCCGCTTGGGATGATAGACGTGCTTATTTGAATTAATTAAAGAGTTTTTCCTCTCTTAACACGATGTTCTACACGTGCTTATTTCTCATAAATCCCTTCAACGAAGGAGCACTATCTTAACAGTGTTTTTCGTGACCGTCTTCCCCAACGTCTGGTTCGTCTCTGACTCTCTCATCGAGGTGCGGAGAGATGCGAAGGGAAAGGGGGGAACTATTAAGGCAGCTGAGTCAACAAAAGAATGACCTCGTGCTCAGCCCATAACGACAACAAAACTATTGAACGGAGCTTCGCAATATGCGACAATGACCCTTAACATAATTAAACAAACACCGAATATACGAAAGTTACACTATAGGAAAATGAATAGAAATGAAATACTAATACGCATTTGAACATAATATGATTTTAACGATAATACAGACGTTATACAGAGTTTTCGCAAATGAAACAAATAATTTGGAAGAAATGAATTAAACTGTAACAAATAATACATTGGTCTCTACACCTAATTAGTAGTAAACGCTCAAAGTGCACTTTTGAGTATCTGCGTGACTATTACAAAGAAAATCACGAGGGCATATTGTACTTTCTAATCTGCAGGTGCATTTTTTACACTCACATTTAAATTTTTTCCATGACAATATTGGAACTGTAAGTGAGGAACAAGGGGAGCGTTTCCAACAAGATATAAAGGAGATAGAGAAACGGTATCAGAGTCATTGGAATGTCAACATAATGGGAGATTACTGTTGGACCCTTCTACGAGCAATTCCAGAAGCGTCATATAAAAGGAAAAGCTACACTCAAACTTTTACCGTGAAGAGGTTGAGGAAATACAAAATTTTAGAATAATAAGTAAAAAATTGTTCATTTTCTACTTACACTACTTACACTACCATTGTAATAATAAAGTGTTAAGTTTTTTAATTATACTCTGATAATAAATTACGTACCTTTAAATCTTGACTTTGTATTTTAATACTATCATACTCAACAAAAGATAAAGATTGCGAAAAATTGGTACGTGGTAGAAAAAAACTCATTGAAAATTTGGATTCAACACACCAAAATACATAAGAAACAGAATGAACTTTGAAAAAGTTTTTAAAAAATATTTATTGGTTGGCCTGTGTAATTATATATAAATAATATTGTATACTCAACGATAACCTAAAAAAAATTTCATGTAAATATTGAAGTATTTTAGACAATTGACTGCATCAATGGTAGTACCATTTAATATTGTACCATAAAATTTTTATAAACTTCTGCACTGGATATGTTAAGAAACGCAATTCTTATAGATAAATACCACGGAGAAAAACAACAAACAGTATTTCTTCAAAAAAGGAGATTTCTAATCTTTACTGACTCATTTTTATGCATAGAATCCTCAAAAACTGTATTAACAAAGGTCAGAGAATGCAAGTAATACACTTAGAGTCAGTGCAGAAGAAACGAATTTAATACCCTGCCTCCGAAAACGTACATAAAATCAATTCGAATAAGCCATTATTTTACAATTCGATAAATCCATTTGTAATTTCAATATTTGCGCTTACAATAGGCGAATGTCGGTATAACGTAATGCACTTGAGATGCCTGTTCAAGACCCTTTCACTTCTGAGTTCTCCATGCATTGGAGATTGATACTTTTTTTATGGATAGATAATGACGTCTTGACTTTGCTTTTTTCTTTCAAATCTTTCTTTTATCTACTTTCCGCCTCTGAGAGCTATGCTCGCAAAATATATTTTTCTTTTATTCTCAATCTTAAATTCGAAATTGAACTGCCGTTTTCAGTTTCAGATGTTATATTATTAATAGGATTATTTTTCTTTATTTTTGTGACGTTTGTGGATTGCCGTGAGGGCAGAATTTGAACCCTTTACTGTTTGTGTTTTTTTAGACAATCTCTTTGAGAATAATATCGAACCATTTACTACTATGTAAAAGCGAAGGGCGATATTATCAACAACCCTAGGACAATTGTATAAACATTTGTTAGTGTAACTCTGTGATACATACCTGCTATAATATCTATTACACAAACTGGGCCTCAGAAGTTCGGTTATTAAACCCGATGATAAAAGAGTTTACTTCACAAAAAGCCAGCAAGTTATTACATGACAATTGTTTATAGATTAGAAAAACAAGTAATGCATTCTTACATTGTGTTCATTACATATATTATCTTTGCAATTAACACATAACATATTGCTTTTCTGATATATTTTTAGAGGACGCACTGAAGAGTTTTCCTCTTGATCGTTTCGCTTGTTTGGTCTGCAGGTGGATCAAACATAATCTCTCTTAGAGAAAACGGAACTTTTTAATATTGAAACAAAAGCTTATTACTTTGGTGAAATTCATTTATTTTACTAAAAGTAGTCACCTTGGGCTTCAATACAATCTTTTAAACGATCAACTAACATATCGAATGAATTTTTAAATTCATCTTTAGAGATGTCCTTCAAGGTCGCTGTCGACGCCTTTTAATGACTTCGACATCGGCATAACACTGCCCTTTCATTGGCAAATGTAGTTTGGAGAATAGATAGAAATCACAGGGGGCCCAATCCAATGAATACAGTGAATGGTTCATGGTTAAAATGCAATTTGTAGTTATAAAATCAGTGATAAGCGATGAGATGGTGCATTATCAGTAACAAACGTCAGCTACCATTTTCACGACATTAAGGACGTACACGATGAATACGAGCCAAAAGACGCTTCATAGCACCAAGATAATATACAACACTGACTGTTTGCCTAGTTGGTACAAACTCTTTGAACACTGTGCCTTTCGAATCATAAAAACAAATGAACATTGACTTCACTTTTGACTTCTCCAAACGGCTTTTTTTCAGTCTTTCTTCCCTTGGGTGCTTCCATTCAGAGCTTTGACGCTTGGTCTCTGGATCATATTGAAAGCACCATGTCTCATCCGTTTTTGAGTATTTAATCGAGTCTATACAATGTTGAATTCGGAGCAATTTTTGATCGCTTGTGTTTTACGGACTTTGAACAAATCTTTCTCAGTCTCAAATACGATGAGTTCAATCTTTAGAAATATTCAATTCAATTCTCATGTATCGCAATGAGAATATCAGCTCATTTCTGACAAGTTCGGTGTTATTTTCCGTAATCAAAGTTTTTTTTTTGCACCAGGATGTTCGTCGTCATTTATGTCCGTACGTAAATCGTTTATACCACTCATACACACTAGCATGTGATAAACACGCATCCCCAGACACTTGTTTCATTAAACTAAACGTTTCAGTAAACGATTTACCGAGTTTAAAACAGAACTTGCTATTTGCTCTTTATTCAAAATTAATTTTTTGACCAATGCCAAATACACATTCTTACTTTATGCGCAATTGCTCTGGTTCTAATGACGCAAATGTCGTAATATTTTGATATAGCATTAGCGGAAGATCTACCATACCGACGCATATTTTGTTTAATAGATGGCGCCACTAAGAATTACTATTTTAAAAATGTTCGGTTTTATCTGCGACAGACTGCGTATATTTCTTTATACACTTAGCAATGCTATGTCGTATATTAGGGCTAATCGGGCTTCTTATCATATAGGATATCACCAGTTTCTTCTTAATTATATTAAGAAAACCATCATATGTCATCGCTTACTTTACTTTTTATGTACACACCATTTGGTTTATAACTTTGATACTGGCTTTGGTTTTACTATAGTAGGAGATAGTTTCATTGACAGCTGTGACATAATGCACAGCATCTATTTATGTTAAGCATTTATTCTTCTTAGCTGCAAAGCTTGCCATGCATACGTCAGTTTTGAAGTGACCTAAAGATGTTACTAAACAGTTTTTCAACGGTTTCATTTCCTTTGGAATGTCTTGTTTATTTTGATGTATCGTACCAATTAAAGTAACATTTTTCCTCAAAAGGTACAGTAGGAATCACAAAAAGTTTGCAATTAATACGAAAACATATCTGTCGAATCGCTCAACGTTGGTTTTTATAACTTGTTATGTAAGCAAGGCTTTAATATTCGGAACATGTCTAATTCATAACATAATAGAACAAAAGCACATTACTTTTTGATGGTAGAAGATTTATATTCGTGCAGACATAAGGGGTCTTTCATCAAGCGTTTAAATTTAAATAAAACAAAGTGTGTGTGAGATATCATCGAAATGTGCTATTCGTTTGAAGGCCCATGGATTCCATTATGTATGGAATATAACATCGCCTACCAATATATCCAATTTTCCATGACTCTGGCGCATAAATCAGGATGAAGTTGACCGATAGCATGGGTTATGTTGGCTTTTAGGGCCGCCGTAGTTTGTGGCTTATTCGCACAGATCTGCGACTTAAGAAAACCCCACAAGAAAAGTCTAACAGGGTCAAATCGCACGATCTCAGTGGCCAGCTCATATAATTGCACGTAGCGCAGTCCTGTTGAAACCACATATCGTTGGTATCCATATAATCAAATTTAGGTCAAAAGATTTTGGTAATCATCGACCTATAGCGCTGGCCGTTGACGGCGATGGCTTATCCAACGTCAAAGAAATATGGACCGACGATGCCGCCAGCCCAAAATCCACACATAACCGTGACTTTTTCGGGATGCATTAGACGCTCTTGGATCTCATGTAAATTGGTATCGTCCCAAATCCATCAATTTTGTTTATTGACGTACCCATTCATTCGGAAATGGGCCTCATCGCTGAAGATGATTTTTTGGTGTAAACTGGGGTCAGTTGCCAACTACTCCAAGGCCCTTTCAGCGAACGCACGTCGTTGTATATGGTCGTTTAACTTCAGCTCCTGGGTCAATTGAATTTTGTACGGATATAGGCCCAAGTCACCACGCAAAATTCGCCAAGTTGCCAGATCTTGCGTTTCGTCGTCGTACGAATGTTGGTTCATTGTTTACTGAACCAGTGGACTCAAATTTATTCATTATACTGCGAATAGCCCTATCGGTAGGACGATTATGGCGACCGTAAAATGGTCGAAGCGTGCGGTACGTTGCCCGAAGAAAACACCCATTTTGATAAAACAATTTTATCATTTGCAGGTGTTGTTGAGCGCTTTATCCATCCATGGTAATTTGGCAAGACAGATTGAATAAATATCAGCTAATTCAATATATGTTGCTTCAACAATATGACCGCTATCAACTGTCAAAGTTCGGAAGTCGCTATTAGAAGAGCCCTTAGTAAAGCACGTGTAGTATATATATATATTCTATACAAAAAATTTCAATCATCAAATCAATAGACCGCCAAGACAGTTGTTAACTCGAGTCCTTCTAATATGCTATAAATTGCACAGTTATTAAATGAAAAATCACGGTAAGTTATTTATTGCATGTGAATTATGCGATTTTACTCGAATTAACTGTCTTTATGGTCTAATGGTTAGAGCGCATTCCCGGAGAGAATTACATCGTGGGGTCTATGCGCAGAACAGAGACTTTTTTATACAAATTTCCGGGCAGACTAACTATTCTAGCTTCGAGGTAAAAAACCTCACTTTTATCTGAATTTTAAGTAGGTCAATTATCCATTGTATAAATATTCTACATATTACTTCATATATTCACTAGCGCTTCTATAAATCTGTTTTAAAAATTTTGTTGAACATTGAAGTGATGTATAAACATTAAAAGTAGTACAAATATGTGTCGAGAAATATTCGGAAAAACAAACAACTGTTCACGACCTTATTATGTAGTTTAAATAGCGATTATTCTCTCTTACTGTATTACTCTATTAATAGAAGGTAAATATTTTTGATAACAATCATGAATCTTTATAAAACGTGTATAATTACAAATAGTTCATAATGGATAAATATAATTTAGTCTTAAAACAACTGACTTTAAAAAACGAATGGAGAAATTTTAATAAAGAACTTTTTATGTGCGTTTATATGCAAATACAAACGAGAAGTTTCAAATAATCTTTAGTGTACCAACAGAAATCATCTGCATTTATCCAAGGACGGACCTATGATTGACAGTGAGTCCGATGAAAGAGAACAGCGCTAATAAAAAAAATTGTGTTCCAACGTGGCAATCCTCGAAAACGTAGCTGTCGAGATTTGCGTTTATTTCTGTCGTAAGGACGCTCGTTATTTTGAGTAGGAAGTGAACTGTTTTTGGCGTGTCTCGAAAGGTGGAATAACTATTTCCTAAAAGTACTTTTTAGATTCTTTTGTTGTCTTATTTGATGTATCTCTATTTTATGTTGTTATAATTAGATTTGTTGTCTTCCCCGGCGTGACAGGTCAGGATCCGCTGTATGAAGTACGTACATATGTACCTATGTGCATACATACCTTTATATAAGAGAGATTTGCTATTGGTGTTGATCATGTATTATGTATACATTTAACGTTGATTTACCAATTATGAAAATTGACTGTTAAATTAAACCTAATTTGATTCGACTGTAAAGTAAAATACAATTTATGAATATGTATTCAAAATGAATTAATATCTATGATTAGAATTGTAACTAATTATAAGCAATTATGTGTATAATAAAATATTTTAATGAATAGATACTTACTTTCTTTTTATATTTTTTTTAATTAATTTAATTATTGATTTATTTTGTACTTTTTCTCATGGTGAGTTGTGCACCACTTCGATGAGATATGCATTAAGGCAAACATATGAGAAAATCAAAACGTCTACCGGCTATGGCATTTAATAAATCAAATTTAGGACAATTCAAAATTAAATTATATGTATTTTATTTATCTTCAAACCTTACATAATATTTTTGTAATACATTGACTTTCTTCGATATTGTCTTTCGGACCATCAACAATATTTTATAATAAAAATATTAAGTTACCATCTAAAACATCAAAAAATTAATCTGGTACATATACTTCCGCGGTCGTGGCCCATGCTATCTGCTTCTGGGCTTCCGGGCTGGAACCGTGTCACTCGTATATCTGCCGACGTTTCGTACCCATTTGTATGAGACATCTTCAGGGCTGAACTACTGCATTGAAACTGGTGTAAGTCGATGGTGGACGGGTTTACGTATGGGTAATGGGTCACGGGTCAATGGAACGTTACGATTGCTGTTGGGTAGTTTGGAGATGCAGTATTGCCAGGAGTTGTGTAGGGGGTAGCCATCATCGCGGTTAGGGTTATTGGGGTGCTTAGAAATCTCTATAGATTAACGGATTTTGCGACCATAGTAACGGTTGGTGCGGGATAAGATTTTGGTCGAATTAAATTGGGTATGGTGCCCGGTTTCCAGCCTATGCTCGGCAAGTGCAGAACAGGCTCTGCGCAGCAACTTAGTACAACGCTCATGTTCAAAAACACCAGTGCCGACACACAGCTTTATTTCGCCAATATATACCCTGCCGCATGAGCAAGGAATCCTGTACACACCAGGTGATTCTAAAGAAACCTGATTTTTACGGAGAAAAAGTCAGATAATCCGGAATGGGGTTTGAAGATGGTTTTAATGTTGTTTTTTGAGAAGAACCCTACTGATGCTGTCAGAAACACCTTGTATATAAGGTAGGTGAGCTTTAAAGAGGGCGAGAGATGATGTAAGCTGTGTATTAAGTTGTGAGATTTTGGGATTAAGATGTCGATCTATGGTTCGTCGAATATTATGGTTGGAGAAATTATTATTTATAAGGGCTTTGGTAACATGACTTAATTCCTGGGATATAGAGTGCTGAAATGGCCAAAACTAATGAATTAAAGTTTGAATTGCTACCTCATGGACCCTATTCGCCAGATTTAATCCAATGAGATTATTTTCTGTTCCCAAACTTGACAAAATAACTCAGTGGTCAAAGATTTTCCAACGATGAAGAAGTGATATCGGCAGTTTTGAAGAGCAAGACAGTTCTTATTATAAAACGGGTATCGAACTTATTGAACTTCGCTGGGAAAAGTGTATAGAGCTGAAAGAAGGTTATGTTGAAGAATAAATATATTTCTTTCCAAAATTTTGTGTTTTCTTTGCTAGGTGGGGTACTTCTGGGACCACCCTCGCATTAATGTTCAATTTCTTAACTTTCCCCAATAAATGGACTTGTATTCAACTCTAAATATTCCTTTCTTTTAAATTGATACTTTAACTGTTCTTATTGTTGTTTGACATTATCAGCTGTCAAACCATAGTTATCGATATCGATAGTTCTCATGCAGCTTGAAAAACACGCATTATAATCTAACTTGCTTAGAATGTTCCCAAGGGTATAGAGACTACCTTTAATTACATGTTCTAATAATAATTTTGTTTCATTCATTCATAAAAGTGTTCATAATACATTGGGTTGGCAACTAAGTACTTTCGGTTTTTACTGATAGAGAGCGTTGCTTTATTTTTTGTATAACGTATGTTAGTGCTGTACTTTACCGTTTGTCGCGTGATACTAGTCACATTGACGTAACTTCAGAAGCAAGTAGTGCGTGATTTTTATTAAAGCTATTAGTTGTGGGTTAATTTTAAATGGAGTGCAGAAACGAACATTTAAAATTAATTTTTCTATTTTATTTCCATAAAGGAAAGAAAGCTGCTGCGGCTCACAAAAAGATATGTGAAGTTTATGGTGCTAATTGCTTAACATAGCGCACGTGTCAGCATTGGTATAAAAAATTCCGTTCTAGAGATTTTTCCCTCTAAGATGAGCAACGTTCTGGTCGGCCTACTGAAGTTGATGACGACCAAATCAAAGTCATAATTGAAGAGGATCGTCATATAACTGTTCGAGAGGTTGCGGAGAGGCTACATGTATCGCACACAACAATTGAAAAACATTTAAAATATCTTGGGCTAGTTAAGAAACTAGATATTTGGGTACCTCACGAATTGAAAAAAATTCATTTAACACAAAGAATCAACTTTTGCGATATGCACCTTAGACGAAATGAAACCGACCCTTTCTTAAAAAGAATCATCATTGGTGATGAAAAATGGGTCCTGTACAGTAACATAGTTCGAAAATGATCATGGAGCAAGCACGATAAACTGACTCAAACCACATCGAAAGCTAAATTGCATCCAAAAAAGATCATGCTGTCAGTTTGGTGGGATTACAAAGGTGTTGTGTTTTTTGAGCTGCTTCCAAGGAACCAAACGATCAATTCTGATGTTTAGTGTCAACAATTAATAAAACTGGATGAAGCAATCAAAGAAAAACGGCCAGAATTATCAAATCGGAAAGGTGTAGTTTTCCACCAAGATAATGCAAGGCCTCACACATCTTTGGCAACTCGTGGGAAACTATTGGAGCTTGGCGGGGAAGTGATGCCACATCCCCCATACAGCCCTGATCTAGCACCATCTGATTACAATTTATTTCGAAGTTTGCAGAATTCTTTGAATGGTAAAACTTTCACAAATGACGATGACCTTCACTCGCACCTGGTTCAGTTTTTTGCTGATAAGGGCCAAAAATTTTATGAGCGCGGAATCATGCAGCTGAAAGAAATATGGCAAAAGGTCATTGAACAAAATGGAAAATATATAATTGATTAAAAACTATTCTTTGTTTAAAAAAAGTGTTTTATTTTATACTACAAAACCGAAAGTACTTAGTTGCCAACCAATAATATTGTCCATATTATAATAGTTTCATGAATGTTAGCGCGTTACTATAGTATTTAATATTCAATTAATATTGGAACATCTTCCCGAACAAATCTATACGATCATAAATACCAATAAGAAGATACTGTAGATTACCTGCTTCAAATTGTAAGAGATTTAACTTTGTCGATAGTAAAAATAGAACATTACTGTAACAGTACAGTGTACTTACAGTGATAGGAAATATATGTAAGTCAGAAAGACAACAAAAAAGTATAAATAGAAGTGTATTACAATATTAAACAATACTCAAAACCTAAGAAATGTCACAGAAAGTTTTATTTTTCCAAACACTTATCAATTATCACCAGTCCAATACTAATCAGATAAAATAACATTATCACAATGACAGTACTAAATAGTAATAAACGTCTTTTACATCCTTTCAAGGGTACAAGAAAGAATATCACCGATTCCCGCTATCTGTGACGTATAATTTAATAAAATATAGGCGCATTACGTTACCGAAAATTTATAGTAAACAAGATTAACCAAGATATATGTACTCATTATTGAGATTGAGGGATAAAATAAGTAAGATATTCTGGGGCTTTTGTTGCTCCTCTTTTTCCCTTTTCCTTTCATTGGCAGAGCGTGTAAGCTCTCGTTCACGGATAAAAATCAATTAGATATGTAGCCGGTGCGATTTAGATCGTATCGGTTCCTACGTTTCTTTTTACCTGGCATAATTGTTAAGTAATTATGACCACAAAGGAAACGTTTAACTTTGCGTAAGGGTAAGTTGAAATTAAATCGATTGTTTTTCGATTTTAATTGGTAATTATTGATAAAATCTTTTTCCCTAATTCCTTGGTTAGTAATTGTAGATTATTGAGATGGTGTATTATATGCCAATAAGTAAATGCACATTTATGTACTTGTAGATGCAGATAATATATCATAATAATAATAACAAACCTTTGTAATATAATACTCTATGTATTATTATATAATTGTGCGTTTAATATTGTGTATTTTTATCTACGTAAAATAAAATATAGTTTATAAATATGTAAAATGAAATGAATTAATGAATAGATACTTACTTTGTCCCTGTATATTTTTATTAATTTATCCTTTCTGAAGGTCTTGAGTTGTGAACCGCTTTAATGAGATATGGATTAAAATAAACAAAAAAAAAATCAAAGTATCTGCCGGTTATATTAATATACAGTGTGAATCAGCCAAATGGAATAAATTCGATAATAATTAAATGGAAGGGTGTTCGAAAAAACGCTCGGACATGTCGATTGGGATTTTTAGTTGGGTATTTTTTTAAATAAAAAGTTTATATACAAGGTGTGTTATGTAAAAGTGGTCAATACCAACTTTCTTATTTTAAATGCAACACCCTGTCAAATATTAAATTTTTGGATTCTTTAGAAAATTCCTGACATTTTTCATGTACGATGTCCTATACCTTTCTTCGACTGTTTCGGAAATATTAAATGTTTTCAGATTAATTTGAAAAATTTTTGATAATGTAAAAAATAACAAGAAAAACATTAATGCCACTGTAGCAGATGTTCAAAGTGTTCGGCGCAAACGTCTTGACAACATACTAATCTTAAATAAAAATTTTTTCTAATGTTGCTCAACATCTCAGGTGTGACCGATCTAATCGCAACTATTATTCGTCTTCTTAAGTCAGCTAAGTCGAGGGGTTTAGTTATACTATACTCTTGACATATCCCCATAAGAAGAAGTCTAATGGCGTTAGATCAGGGGATCGTGCTGGCCATTCCATCGATCCGCGCCTACCTATCCACCGATTCGGGAATATTTGGTTGAGGTACTGCCGGTCATTGATTTGGTAATGGGGTGGTGCCCCATCTTGCTGGAACCACATCGTATTTGCTGGAACTTGTGGGTTTGCTAGATATAAGTTTGTCAAAGCTGGCACGAGATTATTTTGAAGCAATGCTAAATAATTGTCGCCATTCAAATTTTCATTAATGAAAAAAGACCTACGATATGATTTCCAACAATTCCTGCCCAAACATTAACCTTCTGAGGGTATTGCGTATGTTCTTCCCTCATCCAGTGAGGATTTTCCCTGGACCAATAGCGGCAATTTTGACGATTAGCATGACCGTGAAGCGTAAAGGTACACTCATCAGAAAATAAAATATGTTCTAATTGGATCACATTGTTATCTAACATTGTCATCATTTGTTCACAAAAATACGTTCTCCTATCAAAGTCGTCTTCCATGAGCTCCTGAGTTGATATAATTTTATACGGATCCATTTTATTTTCTTTTAATGTGCGAGTAATCGATGAATGGCAAACATCGAACATTGACGCTGCTTGTCTACTCGAAGTATGCGAGTTGTCTTCAAACTCAAGCACAATATCCAGTTTGCTATCATTACTTACTGCATTCGCAGCTACTTTTTTTATTTGCCTTACATGTCCAAACCCGCGAAACTGTTTTTCTATTTTACTAATTGTTCCTTGGGATATAGGCGGCAAATTTGGAAATTTCTCATGAAATAAGTGAGCAATTTCCATTTGTGTCCGTGTGTTATCTCAATAACCAATCATCTGCAGAATTGTTATTTTGTGCATTTCTGTTAAATGAACCATTTTGCTGAAATTTAGTTAACGAAATTAGTACAACTACAATTAGAGATTTTCACTTAATAGTTCAGTAAACAAACTATTATGTGAAAATCTTATTTTAATTGTAAACAAAATTATTAATCTGAAAACATTTAATATTTCCGAAACAGTCGAAGATAGGTATAGGGACATTGTACATGAAATATGTCTGGAACTTTCTAAAGAATCCAAAAATTTAATATTTGACAGGATGTTGCATTTAAAATAAGAAAGTTGGTATTGACCACTTTTACATGACACACGCTGTATATAAACTTTTTATCTAAAAAAAAACGCAACTAGAAATCCCAATCGACGTGTCCGAGCGTTTTTTCGAACACCCTTCCATTTAATTATTATCGAATTTATTCCATTTGGCTGATACACACTGTATAAATCAAATTAAGAATAATTCAAAATTAAATTTTATATGTTTTATTTTCATATTGAAACCATATATAGTGTCATTAGTAAACACAGTCTGTCGCAGAGAAAACGGAACTATTTTAAAAAAGTAATCCCTAGTGGTGACACCTATTAAAAAATATGGGTCGATAAGGAAGATCTTTCACCAACGTGAACACGAAATGTATTAATGAAGAGATACTTACTTTGTTCCTATATATTTTTATATATAATAGCTTATTTAGTTATTTATTCTTTCTAAAAGCCTTCAGTTGTGTACCGTTTTGATGAGATATGGAAAAAGATAAACAAAAAAAAATCAAAGTCTACCGGTTATATTATTACATAAATAAAATTAAGAATAATTTAAAATTAAATTTTATATGTTTTGTTTTCATCTTCAAACATTATATAGTGTTTTTAGTAAACACAGTCTGTCGCAGCGAAAAGGAAACTTTTTTAAAATAGTAATTCTTAGAGGTTCCATCTATTAAAAATATCGTCGGTAAGGAAGACCTTCCACCAATGTTATGTCAAGATATCATGACATTTGCATCATAAGCAACAGAGAAATTGCGAATAAAGTAAGAGTGTGTATTTGGCATTTGTCAAAAAATGAACAAAGAGCAAATATCGAAACCTGTTTTAAACTCGGTAAGTCATGTACTGAAACATTTAATTTGTTGAAACAAATTTATGGTGATGCGTGTTTATTATGTACAAGTGTACGAGCGGTATAAACGATTCGAAGTCGGTCTTACGGACATAAATAGCGGCGAACATCCTGGTGCAAAAAAAATCTGTGGGTACGGAAAGTAACATTGAACTTACGCGTAAATTTGTCAGAAATGAGCCGAAATCCCCATTGTGATGCGTGGGAATGGAATTATATGTTCGAAAAAGGAAAAACTGTCAACGGCGAGTATTATGCGAACATATTGCAATGTTTGCGCGAAGAAATCAAGCAAAAATGGCCGCATTTGGCCAAGAAGAAAGTGTTGTTTCATCAAGGCAATACACCAGCTCACAAATCCGTTATTTCAATGGCCAAAATTAATTAATTAAAATTTGAATTCCTACCTCATGCACCACCCTATTCGCCAGATTTAGCCTCCTCGTATTATTTTCTGTTCCCAAACTTGAAAAAATGGCTCAATGGTGAAATATTTTCCAACGATGAAGAAGTGATGTCGGCAGTTAATGGCTATTTTTAGGAGCAAGACAGTTCTTATTATAAAAAGGGTTTCAAACTTATTGAACATCCCCGGGAAAAGTGTTTAGAGCTGAAAGAAGATTATGTTGAAGAATAAATATATTTCTTTCCAAAATTTTTATGTTTTCTTTGTTGAGTCGGGTACTTCTGGGACCACCCTCGTAACCTTAGTTCTTCTCCTATCATACATCCAATTTCATATTATCTATATCAATAATATATCTTTGTAATCTTGGGCAACTTCCTGATTATTTCCTACTTTACATATAATGTTATCAACTACAGCCTTACCCATTTTATTACTCTATTTCAATTGTATTTTTTTATCCATATAAATCCATTATAAATGTTCAATTTTCTAATTTTCCCTAATAAATGAACCTGTATTAAACTCTAAATATTCTTTTCCAGTAAATTGGGAAGTTTTAATCATTCTAATGTCCGTTCTTCAATATATTTTATCTACTTATTACTTGATGATAATGAATTAATTACATACGAGAACATGTTCGAACAAGATAAAAGTTTATACTACAACCTTCTAAGATACTTAACACCAAGTAAATATATTCGTGAATGCTTGTGCTACAAATGTTCTTCAAAAATGTCAACCCATAAAGTAGTCAATACAAGTCTTATCTTCACTTATCGTTTTATACGTAAAACAATAGTAGTTGATATTTACTTAATTGGTTCTTATCTGTTCCGATATGTAAAATCGGTTTCTTAATTGTTCAATAAATTTCGAATGTAATTTATTACCAAATACCAATTTGATTTCTTTTTGTTATATTTAATAGCTAAGAGAATATTCTTAAATTACCAGTATTGACTTGACAGTAAGGTAAACGAGTGGTGATAAAGTCTTTGAATGTCTTTATATACCAGGTTGTTCAACAAGTTTTGTCGTTCGATAAAATATGGCGTTATTAGCTTCATCACTTTCAAAAATCGTACTACTTTTTTATGAACGCGTATGAAGTTTTCTCTTTTTATATTTTCTAATTCGTATATTTACGGGTGTTCAAAGTTGACGTGTTAGAGTATCTTTTACAATTGAAAAGATTTAATATCGTGCTGTGATCAAATTGTTACTTTTGGAAAGTGTAACACCAAAAGAAATTCAGGTGCTGTTGTTAAAAGTGTATAACCTTCAATTAGAATAGTAGAACGATGGGTTGATGTATTTAAATGTCGTCGTACTTGTCTTGAAGACGATTAACGTGAAAGACGTGCGAAAAGTGCATTAACACCAGAAATCATAGCAAAAATATAGAATATGGTTTTGGAAAGTCGTCGATTGACCGAGAGTGATTTAGTAGAAGCCCTAGGCATCTCATTAGGCGGTATGAACAACATTTTGGTTGAAGTTTTGGGTTTCAGTAAGCTCTATGCAAAATGGGTGCCTATTTGTTAATAATGGAACATTCGAATACGACATTCTCAGCAATATTTGAAGCGTTTTAGAAACAATTAAAACGATTTTGTGCGTCACTTCATCACTATGGATGAGACCTGGGTCTACCACTATGATGTCCAATCAAAATGAAAAATTAAGGAGTGGTGTGAAGCCAGTACTTCCACTTCGAAGCGAGTTAGGGTCCAGAAATCAGACGGAAAGTTATAAGCGTCAGTTTTTCGGTATGCAAAAGGAATTTTGTTCGTGGTTTATCTCAAAACTGGTAAAATAATAAATTCAGGTTATTATTCTAACCTTTTGGACCAGTTAGATGTAAAAACTCCTAAGAAAAGACCTGCCTTACAGACAAAGAAATCGAAAACTGTGGAAGCGTATTTCGACAGTCTTCCGAATTCTCACTTTAGGAGTAGAATTCATAAATTAGAAGATCACTGGAACAAGTGTATCGAAGTTCAGAGGTTATAATTAATAAAATATATATAAAACCATAAAATCGTGTTTTTCCTATGGAACGACAAAATTTATTGAACAATCTGGTAATATGAGCAATTACTTCTAAGAAAGACCTGATAAATTTTGACGAATTTAACTATTAAAAAAGTATTTATAATCCCTTAGCAGTCGTTCAACAAAACTTGTTGAAACAGTTAAAGCTTTTGTAAATAAATATCTGCCGAATTTTAAGAAATTTCCGATTGAACAACATATTGAAGTTTGTGAACTAAAACGCAGCAAGAATTTGTAAAAATTGTATATATACGTGGATAGTTTGGCAAGTAGTGAGAATGACACATAAGTGGTGCTTAAATTGGTGAAACAAATGCACTGTAATTTAGGTTGCCTATTTATATGTTTACATTCCGATATTTAGATAAATCGGTTCATTAGTTTATTTTTGACAGCTGATTGTAAAAGAAGCAACACGTCGTTTTGTTAAAATGGAAAAAGCAGAGTTTGGTACGGTGATTAAATACTTCGTAATTAAGGGTATGAAAGCTACCGAAATAGAAAATGAGTTACGGAAAACATTAGGTGAATCTGCTCCATCATCCGCTACAATAAGTAGATGAGTAAATGAATTTAAACGTGATAGAACAAGCTGTGTTGATGAAGCGCGCTCTGGAGCACACAAAATCGTGACTTCTAAGGAAATGATTATAAAAATCCATAATATTATTACGCCAGATCGACGACTCAAAGTGAGGGAGATAGCAGACATGGTAAACATTTCAACACAACGCGTACACCACATTTTAATGAAAGAATTGGGCCTTTCCAAGCTTTCGGCAAGATGGGTGTCGCGATTGCTTACGACTGATCAAAAGTTCACTTGTTTGCACATTTCCAATGAGTGTTTGGACCTTTATAAGCGGAATCCGGTTGATTTCTTTTAGGCGATTTGTTACATTGCAATCCTTCCGGAATCGCATTTTAGAGATGGCACAAGGGTATTGGAGCACCGTTCGAATAAATGTATTGCTCTTTTAGGAGAATATATTGAAAGATAAAAATTATTTTGTATTTATAAAATTCGTTTTTCTTTTGCATTCTCACTACTTGTCAAACTACCCTCGTACATCTTCTTTTTCTTGAAACCGACTTATTCTTTTTTCTTGCAAAGCTTTGATAATACTGTAATTTTAAGTTACTCGGCATCTTCTCTTCCTTCTTTCCTTCTAAACAAAAATAAATGAGGGGATTTTTGTTTATCTGTTAGGTTGTTCGCAAAGTCATTCTACTTATTTTCTGCAAGATTTGTATTTTTAATCAACCAACTTAATTCTGAAGCCTACTGTCATTATATATTTCAACAGTTAACATTTTAAAGTTAGTTTTGACAGCAAAAATTTCTAAGTTAACATTACATAATGTGAAGTACATATGTATATGGACCAGACATCTTAATAGAACGTCAGTGCGAAACTGATTTTCAAAATTTCGTTCTAGAACTTTTGGACACGAAAAATGTACCTCGTTTTGTTTATGTTATATGTTCGAACCTTAAGAATTCGTTTGACTTGAATTAACAAATAAAATTTTAAAGGCAATCCTATTGTTATATTTCCATTAATAATCGTCTTGTCAGCGTGACACACATCCGAGACTCCTGATACTCATCACAACCTACTATTAATTATTAGCTGTTACAAACTTTTTTTCTTATTCGCAGTCATGGCAGTGCTTGACCTAATTGGTCGCATAGGAGGTAATAGTTCCACATCAAAATTATGTTTATTTTGTGGCAAAACATACGTTTTGCTTTGCTCGACAATGTATTTAATAAGGTAAGAAATAAATGGAAAAGTTTGTCTAAATTTCACTTTATTATATATTTACTGCGATTCGTTTCATTTGTCAGGATATTATCGATAACGGCTATATATATTAGGTGTGCAACTAAGTTCTCGCTGTTTTTCGTTGATGAAAATGCAACTTTATTGTGAAAAAATGTTTACAAATGAATCATTCCAAATATTGCGCATTTCTAGCGATAACTTTTCTCATCTTTCTGGCAGAGCTCGAATACTGTCACGGTAAAAGTGATCGTCTTTTGAGGCTATCCACGAATCAAGCCATTTTGGGATGTCTTCATATGAGCGGATCTGCTGATTAGCCAGACCATGTGCCATCGAACGGAACAAGTAATAATCGGACGGCGGAATATCTGGGGAACATGGCGGGTGGGGTAGGACCTCCCATTTGAGCATTTCTAAGTAGGTTTTAACGGGTTTGTCAACGTGAGGCCGAGCGTTGTCATGCCGTAGAATCACTTTTTCGTGTCTCAGCTCGTATTGTGGCCGCTTTTCGCGCAGTACTCGGCTCAATCGCATCAACTGAGTACGATACCGTTCCGCAGTAATGGTTTCGTTCGGTTTCAACAGCTCATAATTAATAACACCGCTCTGGTCCCACCAAATACAGAGCAAAACCTTCGCAGCGTGAATATTCGGCCGAACCGACGACGTAGAAGCATGACTGGGCAGTCCCCATGATTTTGTTCTCTTTGGGTTGCTGTAATGAATCCATTTTTCATCACCCGTAACGATGCGATGAAGAAAACCCTTCCTTTTTTGCCGCTGGAGCAGTTGTTCACAGGCGAAAAAACGACGCTCGACGTCTCTTGGCTTGAAATCATAAGGCACACAAGTTCCTTGTTTTCGAATCATTCCCAACGCATGTAGTCGCCTGGAAATGGCTTGGCTGGTAACTCCTAATGCTGAAGCAAGCTCTTTTTGCGTTTGGCACTGATCCTCATCGAGCAATGCCTCCAATTCAGCGTCTTCGAAAGTTTTTGGTCTTCCTTCACGCGAACGGTCGTCAACATCGAAATCACCGTCTTTGAAGCGACGGAACCAATCACAGCACGTTGTTTCGCTTAGGGCAGCATCTCCGTAAACTTTTTGGTGTTCTCGATGCGCTTCAGCCGCCATTTTCACTTCCCGCAAATGACGAGTATTTAGCACAAAATCAGACATTTTCACACAACCAAAAGTATATGACGCAAAAACAAAATCACTAATGTGTCCAAGCTGTTTGTTTACCATATGTCTAAGCTTGGTTATGTCACAATCGAGCAGCACTTACTACTGAAGCCATTTCTTGAAAAACAGCGAGAACTTAGTTGCGCACCTAATAATATAATGTTCTAACACATGAAACTAGTTACAATTAATATATAATAGTGTGAAGCTTAATGTTTTTTATTTTTTAGTTTAATGTAATTTCAAGCAACGACTTTAACAATCAATTATGTGATAAGGTTTTCATCATAAAATATTCTTCAAATAATTCAACTCAGGACTTATTTTTTAAAAAAAATTAATCTGTAGAATATTCTTATTGTCACTATTTTTATTTTCTTTTGAAAAACTTGTCTTGCCATCAATATCTTCTATATCAGAAATGATGTCAGCACATTCCGGAGTTAATTCCACTGCATCTTTAGTTCTCGGGTCTTCTAAATTCCTAAAAGAAGCATCGTCCTCAAATACATAATTATTCGACGTTCTTTATTGGATAATAATAATAGGTTATAGATCCACATATTAAAGGTAATTACCATTCTCTTTATTCATGGACCAGTATAAACCTAAAGTCTAAATGACTTATAAACAAAACTAAATAATCGTATCAGGTTATACTAATTCAGTATTGATATAATAAAAACAGTACACGTTTCAAAACACGAACATCGAAATAAACTACGCTGCTCAAAACAATTAGAAGATATTTGAAGGAATAATAATAAAATAAATAAGTAAATAATATGAGACACGCAAATATTTTTATATTACAACTATAACGCTTTTAACAATAAACAGAATGCATTGACAGGTTTCAATTTGTACGGCGCTTCGGTGCAGCGCCTGCGCGAACCGCCACTGCTTGAGGGTATAAAAGCGCGTATACGAACTATCTCTACTACAGTTAGAGTTTACCATTTTCTGTATCATAGCTAATTTTTTAATTGTAAATAAGGGTAATAATGGAAAGACAAAGCGATTTGACTCGTGCACAAGCTTGAAGAGCTTGAAGGTGGACGGAGATAGCAAGCTGTCACTAAAGTTTCTGCAGTTAGCCAAAGTGTGATTTCGCGTTTGTGGAATCAGTTTTTAGAAACTGAAGATGTTCAAAGAAGACGAGGATAAGGACGCCCAGTATCTACAATACCAAGAGCTGATCGATACCTAACAGTATTTTCACGCAGAAACCGCACTCATAACGCAACGCAGCTTCGAAGTGAGTTTGCCGTTGCTACAGCAAGAGTAGTATCAACTCAATCAATAAGAAATCGTCTTCATAACGTTGGTGTGTAGGCTCGTTCCACTAACGGCCCTTCATAAAAGATCGCGAGGAATATGGGCTGAGCAGCTTAGAAATTGGAATCACGATGGCTAGATACAAGTATTGTTTTGTGACGAATCCAGATTCGGCTTAAATCCAGATAGTAGGCGTATTTTAGATTGGCGTAAACCTGGAACACGTAATCAGCCAAAGTTTGTTCGAGAAAGGCCACAATATGAAGGTGGGAGTGCAATAGTATGGACTGTAATAAGCGCAGGAGGTCATACAGGCTTTTATTTGATACAGAATGGCAACCTGACTTCTCAGAAGAATCCGGATAAAATTTTCAGGCCCACCGTTCTTCCGTACGCTGGCTCTATGGGTGAAGGATCAATTTTAATGGATGACAATGCTCGTCCACATCGGGCAAACATCGTGAATAACTTGATTGAACAATCGGGAATCAATTGAAAGTACTGGCCATCAAATTCTCCTGATGGTAATCCTATCGAACATGCCTGGAATGCCTTAGGAAGACGTGTTACAGCAAGAAATATGCCACCGCCTGCAATTCGGGAACTTCAAATTGCTCTGAGGAATGAAGTAATATTCCACAAGAATTTTTTGATATCTTGATTCAATCAATGCCAATGAGACTTAAACCTTTATTGCCGTTCGTGGAGATCATACACATTATTAGCAATAGATCTTTCCGTCATTCTATCAAAAAAATTTCTTATAAAGTATAGATAATTTTGTATTCATTTAATGATATTTATTCAATCTAGTGACTTAGTAGCTTTATAATGTGCACAAACAAGTTCAAACCTGTCAACACGTTCGGTTTCTTATTTAAAAAATTTGTAGTTTAATATAAAAATATTTGCTTTATTTATTTTTTCTACTACCATTTTTCCAAATATCCCCTAATTGTTTTGGGCTCTGTGTTAAACTAGGCATAGCCAACTTTGAAATTTATTACAGTAAAACCTGTCAATAACGGCCACCCAAAAAGCAAAATATATTGGCCGTTATATAAAGGTGTCCGTAATTGACAGGTTTTTCGTCTCACAAATAAAATACATAATTAATTTTAGGATTTGCTTTCTTTATTTTATTAATTAAAGTAAATAGTATATAAATACAAATATGTGTAAGAAAAGCTAAAATTTTAATGTATTTACATATTATAGATAATATGACATCTAATAAATTATTTATATGTACATATTATTACAATATATTCATACGAAAAAACACAATTTATTAGGATTTTTTTAAGTATGTTTCAATATTTGTTTGCTTCACATTATTTAGCTTCGATTTAAAAACTGCAGCTTCACATGTAAGTAAAATTTTAGAAACATCCATATAAATGTCACCATTGTTATTGCACAATAAATAATTTTGTATGTCTCTTAATTTTGCACACACTTCACTCATACTAGGTAAACTAGATTTTGGAGTTTCACATTCGTCCAGGTCACTATTATCAGAGTTATGCTCTTCATCATTATTGCACAAATCTTCAACAATTTCTGGAATACTGAAGTTAGGGCTCTCTGTAGGCACATGACGATCAATAGAAGCGTATTCATCTAAATCCATCAAAAATTCGTTACGAACTGCAGGATATAGCTGGTCAAGGGGTATTTCGTCTTCTTCATCAAACATTGTGTCCTCCTGGATAACATCAGAGAATCCGGCCTTGGAAAAACATTTTTTAACTGTAGCAGGAGATACCTTTTTCCAAGCAGCTGTAATCCATACAAGTGCATTGACTAAATTTATGTTTTTTTCAAAAATTTCAAAATCACATTCATTGTCAATAAACGTTAGACGCTTTTTAATCAAAAAATTTCGGTAAATCAATTTGGAATTCTGAATTATTCCTTGATCCAAGGGCTGACAATACGAAGTGGTGTTTGGCGGCAGGAAGACTAGTTTAACATTTTCTAATGGAACTTTAGAATGTGAAGTGGCATTATCCAAGAAAAGAAGCACTTTTCTATTTTGTTTTTTCATTTTATTGTCAAATTTATGCAGCCATCTTGTCATAATTTCCGTTGTCATCCATGCCTTTTTGTTAGAAACCCATTCTAAGGGTAATTTGTCCACATGACTACCCTTAAAACAGCGAGGATTTTTACTTTTTCCAATTATTAATGGATCTTCCTTCTCACCTTCAATATTTGCACATATGTAGTAAAACAGTCAAACGTTGTTTTGCTGCCTTCTTCCCTGCACAATTCTCACTTTTTAATACAAATGTCTTATTTGGCATAGCGCGGTAATAAAGACCTGTTTCGTCGGCATTAAACACATCTCGAGGAGAATTATTTATTAAAATCAACGGTAACTTGGTTTTCCAGTCTTTTATATCGTCCAAATTAACCTCTGCGGAATCACCACAAATTGATTTAAAAGTTATACTGTGTCGCCGACAGAAACTTTCCAACCATCCATTAGATGCTGCGAAATTTTCCATCTTTAAACTGCTTGCTGTCTCCAGTGCTTTTTGTTTAAGTAGCGTCCCAGATATTGGAATTGCTTTATTTCTGGCTTTGCAAAACCAATTGTAGACGACTTGATCCACTGCCAATCCTTCCGACTTGGGAAATTTTCGTTTTAGCTCCATGTTAACACCTTCCTCGACCATCTTTTTTAATTTACCTTTATTTTTCATAATATCGTTAATTTGTGTTTTTCCAACCCCATATTTTTCGGCCAACTTTCGCGAACTTAACGCATACTTTTCACTTTCCGCGATTATATTTATTTTGTCTTTTAGCGACAAACGTTTTCTTTTTTTCGACATACTTAATTAAGAACTTTTCGAATACGGAGACAACTTTAAACTGAATTGTTTCCTTTAGAATAATAAAGTTTAAATCGAAAAGGGTGAATTACTACCAGGTAATAGGAAACCCCGGGAAACCCCGACAATTTGTATTAGGTATTTCCGTCAATAAAGATATACATGTCATAAATAGTCCGGCCGACATTGGCAGGTAAATTTCTATGAAAATAGGCCTTAAAAGTTTGTGTTATTTGGCCGCGGCCGTTTTACAAAGGTGGCCGTAATTAACGGGTATTTGTGTATGGGAATTTCCTTATAGTCGATTCGGGGAACTTTGAAACTCAGGTGGCCGCTTTAGTCAGGTGGCCGCTTTAGTCAGGTGGCTTTACTGTAGTAGCAAAATTTAGCACTAAAATAGTGGTAATGCTGAAGACATAGCATTACTTGTACAAACATAATGCACCTAAAGTAACTACTAGTAAATTGATAGCAATAATAAAAATTTGGAAATAATTGGTCCCAATTTGAAGACCAGTACAGTTTGCTGCAATATTGTAATAAAAAGAAATTATAAACAATAACTTAGATAAAAATCCTCAATGTCCAACTACTTAGTACATTTCTGAAAAATCTCATTAAATTTACGGTACGTTTTAGCAATATCTGTTTGACCAATTTAAATTCTTTTTATCCATTTTCAAATCCGCATAATAAATATGAAAGTTGGTACAAACTACGATCGGGAATTAATCATAGGTTATGTATGTATGTTAGAGATCCTACATTTTCCCATGTAAACCACACAAATTGTCGGTAGAATAAAAGACATCCTGATAAGGGCAGAAAACATCTTTTCCTCTACTCTGATTCAATTTGTACACATCAGCCATTACGGTCGCAATAAAAAAAAAAGGGAAAAGGTTTGGCGGTCACATATCAGCGTCAAAATCGCAAGCGTCTGGCGTCACGTTAAATTATGTTTGCAGATCATAATGGTTAGTTTGACGCGAACTTGAATTGGTCAATGTTTTGGAAAGGAAAGAATTCTAATAAAAGAGGAGTTGCATTCGGGCCAGTGAACTGTTCACCCTCCCTACTCCCCGTTTTCTGCTTCCGGAAACCGATTACCGGGAAAATGAAACTGTTCCTAGCAGAATGCTCGCTTCTATATTATCACGAGGCCAATTCCACTACTTAGCCGGATTTTTTTTTACCTTATTTTCTCAGCACCGGAATTTTTTATTTTATTATTATACGGCCGCGTATTCCAACTAATGTTTTATTTAAAGTTTACTTCAAAAATATTTCAATCCCGTTTAAAAGATGCTGTGTTTACTGGAGAGCTTTAATATTAATTCTCTTTGTAATTACACAACAGAAACTTTATTCCACGCCAATGCGTTTTATACGAGGTGTGGCAATTAAATAACAAAACTGGTGTGAGAAATGTTTATTCCAAATAAACTTATAATTAACTTCTATCCCCTTCAATATACTCTCCTCCACGATCTATACGCGTCTTCGTAAAGTGGGACCAGGGAATATTGGGTCGTCTTAATCCTGCAGGTATTTCGGGCACGGATAGAGAATATTTTTAAAAACTAGGCAATTAGATAACGAGACTGGTGTGAAAAATGTTATTTTGCTTATTATTTCATTTCATACTCTCCTCCCCTATCTATACACAGTTGGATACGTGTCTTCCATTGTCCAAAACAATGCTACATCTCATCAGTTGTCAGCCACTTTAACAACTCTGTCGTTTTTTTGTTTCTACATATTAATCGACTAAAAATATGTTC